>VZTO01001379.1:39791-85407 GCA_013400615.1 Syrrhaptes paradoxus
AGGCTGCCCAGAGAGGTTGTGGAGTCTCCTTCTCTGGAGACATTCAAAACCCGCCTGGATGCGTTCCTGTGCGATCTGATTTAGGTGTTCGTGCTCCGGCAGGGGGATTGGACTAGATGATCTTTCAAGGTCCCTTCCAATCCCTAACATTCTGTGATTCTGTGTGATTCTGTGACACGAGCAAGAGTAAATACAGTCAGTGCCTAGGAAATACAAGAACATGGAAGAGGAGTAAGAGGAATGACTGTGGGCAGTCTCCTTGCCTTTAAAAAATAGAGAATTTCAAGCAAAATTAACAAATGACTACTTAAAAACAAAAGAGGTTTCTTTACGCAGAATTAAGCAGTAAAACTCATTATAAGATGTAGATGCGGAAAGGTATTGTGGGTTGAAAAAGCACCCGAATGAATTTAAGAAAAAAATGCATTGAAAACTCAAGCTAAAAAAACCAAAATCACCTCAGAATTGAGAAAGTCTTGAGCTGCAAAGCACTGAGGTCTGGGAGAGCATGCAATGCTTAGTCTTTTCCCCAGGCATCTGCTGCAGGACCACTGTCAGAGACAGGGTCAGGCAGATGTTTTGGTTTGCTTCCTGCAGCTGCAGTGTAGAAGAATGTGTGTGAAGAAAAGGTGTCTGTGATAGGCATTTTCTAGCCTGTTGTGCTATGGCTTGATGAGACTAGTGACTGACAATAAAAGTCACACTTGAAATAAACTCAGACTTCTAGCGGTGAAACTAACTAATTTACATGCATTTTTCTCAGTTGAGTCTGATGGTACCTTCTTTTGTGCTTGCTGGTAAGACCAGAGAAGGTAGAATTTTTTGTTGTCACTTCCACTGTGGTGCACTAAGGCGTGTCCTCCCAGACACCATTGGTCTGATGTTAAATAGTCAGTGATAAGACAGTACTTTGTAGATCTCCTCATCCAGGCTCATAACAAGACAGAGATATAGCAGAACAACCAGTAGGTCCTTCAGTGGATGAGGTAGTAGCAATGGATTTAATTTTCTTATAGAGAAAGGAGGATTTTGCTGTGTAGAAAAGAGAGTTATAGACAGCGTCATCATCAAACTCTGCACTGTTGACTTTGGGTCAAGGATCTTTGCATACAGACACAAGTGTTTCTTTTCTCTTCTATATCGGTGCAGATGTGTATTTTCTTTATGGTTTATATGGTGTGTTATAGCTTTTATTTGTGGTGGGAGAACCTTTGAAAAAGAGATTCCTGCTCCTTGTAAATGGATCCTGCCATTTACCAGAAGAATACTTATGTTAAAAAGCTTGAAGGGGGAAAAAAAAGTGTGTTTCTTGGAAATAGTTTCAGGCTTGTAGGGTTTTGTGTGAAATTCACACAGAAAATGAGAGACAGATACTTTCAAAAGTTACTCAATTGGATTGTGGCATATCTAAAAATACATTGTTTAAGCCCGTTTGTTTTTTCTTGTGGATAAAAGCCTTGAAAGTAATCAGAAACCATTAGTGACCAAACTGAAGTTACCACGCTTTATTACTTATGATGTCACAGAATCACCAAAACACAGAATCACAGAACGATTGACATTGGAAGGGACCTCTGGAGGTCATCTGGTCCGACCCCCTGCTCAAACAGGCTTGCTTAGAACAGGTTGCCCAGGACAGTATCGATATTGCTTTTGAATATTTCCAAGAATGGAGAATCCACGTCTTCCCTGGGCAACATGCACAGGTGCTCAGTCACAAAAAAGTGTTTCATGTTCAGGATTCCCTCAAGTTTCAGTCTGTGCCTGTTGCCTTTGGTCCTGCCACTGAGTGGCACTGGAAAGAGCCTGGCTCTCTCCTCTCCACACTCTCCCTTCAGGCATTTATACATTAATAAGATTCCCGTTGAGCCTGCTCTTCTCCCTGCTCTCCCTTTTCTCATATGTGAGATGCTCCAGTCCCTTAACCATCTTCATGGCCCTTCACTGGAAAATATGTCAAATATGCAGTAAAACTTTTACGTGAGATGACACATGGAACCTGTAAAGCAGGTTATGGAAATACAAGTGTACAAAAGTGAAGATCTTGCTCTTGAAAAGCAACAGAAATTTACATATATTAACATGTATATGTGTGCATGCACTTAACACAAGTGTAATGGAAAAAATACCTCTTAGCTTGATGTAATTGTAAGATTTTATGAATCTGCAAATTAATAAATGATTAAACATGATTTAAACTCAAAAGCATCCATTAGAATAAAAGCACTTTGCTGATCTGTAATCAGACTACTAAATTGCTTACATATATATACATATATATATACAGCTTTAAAATTTGAATAATTTTTTGTGAAAGAAGAACTAATGAACTGAGAACTAGTTAGTTTGCCTCATACTGCAACTAACCATAGTGAATTAAAATTTGTAGTCTAGCGTTTTGGAACATATGTGCTGCAAAAGAACACAAGGTTTTTCATCTGTAATACCATTAATTTTTATGAAACTTCTGTAAATCCTATATTGTTCAGTTTCTTGTTAATTATTGCATTAGTAACGTAAAATGCAATAAAGAAACAATACTGCAATTTTGGAAAATTAATAGCATTTGAATCCATCACTTTATTATCTAACTTGATCTTCTAACACAGAATTATTGGCCAGAAAGTAGTCCATCAGTTCCCTTAGCATTATTTTTAGTTGTAAAAAATGGGCATTATCTGGTTTTGTGGAAACGAACTCTGGAAAGGTTACAGAAGTAAAATTAAGTTCCCAGCTTAGTGAACTTGTAAGTGTTGTTAACTTCTTGTCACTCTTGCACATATTTTAAGCATTGGATCCTGGAATCATATAATGAATTTAATATGAGGAAAACTAATCTGAAAGTAGTCTTGGAGTTTGGTTTAAGTGATGTGATTGTCATTGTGTGAAGTTTCCACACCATTATGAATTTTGTCTTTTGACTTTTTGCTTGCAGATGTGAAGTGATTGTGGATTTTAGCTTTCCTGCAATGTGTGCCTGTTTTATTTATTTTTATTTGTGTATATTTTCTTGGTTGTTACTGAATAAGCCACCTTTAAACTTTGAAAAATCTACTTTCTCTGTTACTCACTTTCATAAAAATAAACTTTTTTTTGAGTTTGGGGTTGTGTTTCCTGCTCTTATTGTATAAGGAAGCTGTGAGTAACAAAGTAAAAAGAAATACTTTTTACTATCATTTCAGGAATAAGTGCAAATGGTTGTTTTTATACATTTAAAAATATCCTTGATTGCTAATAAGGACAAAGCAAGCTTGAAACATACTTTATAGAAATTAAGATAATACTAGGCAGCACTGATAATCTTAAAAGCTAAGAAAAACAGAACTACATACAAGAATGTGAAATGATAATGGTGAGCAAAAATACAGTTCTAAAGTTATTTAATGTATCTGGTAATATTGCCCATATAATTAAGAGAAAATGAAGAGGGTATGTAGCCAAATAACACTATATACACTTAATGTGTTGTTTTGGGGGAAGATGCAGGTGTTCATCTCTGTTGAAACTAAGGCCATTAAATGACAAAATGTCTGCTAGATGGATGTGGCAATACCAGAAAACATATGGCTATGAGAAACCAAATAATATGTACGCATTCTGAGCCATAGGCAACAATATTATTAGTAGAACTGAACTTAGCATCAAGTGGTTTGGTGTATGAGAGTGAGGTAAAGAATCCTAACAAATACTGTTGAAGGTAATTGTTCACAAAAAAGAGATTTAACTGAAGTTTTCAAAAGCCCTAAACCTGTAGGGGAAATCAGTACGCTCAGTTTCGGTATGGCAGGAACTCAGAAGTTACAGGAGAAGAAAAATCAACTTATTCCAACAAGATACTTACTCTGGAAACGGCAACTGCTTGAGGAAATCATGTAAGATCAAAATTCCAGCTGAAAAGACTCAAGGGTCATTTTGGAAGAAACCAAAGCTGATTCTCAGGAAAGAAAGTGAAGTGATTAAACAGACGCTCATCACAAGTGTTTACCACACCACAATGTGTATCAAAGTGCAGCTCATGTGGGTGTGATACAACAGCTATGTTTCATCTCTGCAGGTCACTAAAATACCATGCAACCAAGAAGTAATGCATCTGAGATTTAGATTTGTGCAGGTCAGGGGCTCCTGGAGCTAAAGCATGATACGTTTCTTGTTGGTATGATTCAAACAGATCAATGAGCATAACAGTAAGGGCAATATGGGCTTTCATGCTCCACCAGGTTTCTGTGATAACTGGTGCAAAATGCCAATCATTGTCTCAGCAGGGATCAGTAGTCTGAGCTGGTATTTCACGAAAAGATGAACAACCTTTTCTTAAATAATCTGTATTTTTGACCTGTTGTGTTTGGTAACTGTCATACAAGAAATGTTGAGAGAGAATACTGTTACCAATCAGTATGGAGCTGCTGCTGAAGTCTAATGAGATTCTTCTGACAAACTTTGAAGGAACATCTAACAGCCAATTTTAGTAGAGATTCAGCAACAGGTGATCTGGAACAAGGGCAGCTGCTTGAATTATCTTGAGTAAAAACAGTGGAAGGAAAATGAACTCCAAATATGAGTTGATGGAGTACAATATAAGAAAATAGACAGATCAGGTGGGCTGTGTAGTCCAAAAAAGACTTACATGCACAATACTCTTCCACTCCATGTTGTACCTGTCCCCAAAGGGCAAGAGGGTCTTTGCCCAGGGACTAGCAGGGCTCATAAGTAGAACTTTAATCTAGATTGGAAGAGGGGATGGGATAATATCAGGCTTGCACACAATAAGATATGGGAGGACAAGCCAAGGTTAGAGGGACAGGGTGCTAGTGAGGGCCCTCAGCCTGTTGCCCAGGAAAGCACTGAGCACACTGCAGTACGCTTGACACGGGGAGATGATGAGGTGGCACAAGCCAACAAGGAAACAATGGGGAAACACCTCAGAGGAACAAAGAGGTCTTCCTCAAAAAAGGCAGCACAGCCGGCAGCCCAGCTGAAGTGTCTCTACACTAATGCATGCAGCCTGGGCAACAAAGCGGAGCTGGAAGCCACTGTGCTGCTGGAAAACTATGACCTGGTTGCCATCACTGAAACTTGGTGGGATGAATCCCGTGACTGCAGTGTGTCTATTGATGGCTACAGGCTGCTCACCAGAGACAGGTGAAGGAGGAGGGGCAGCAGAGTTGCCCCCTACATCAAGAAATGGATGTATGGAGTGTGAAGAGTTGTCTCTGAAGAATAGCCATGAGCAGGTTGAAAGCCTGTGGCTAAAAGTGAGAGACTGAGGCAACAAAGGGAACCTTAGTGGCTGGAATCTACTACAGGCCCCCTGGTCAAGAGGAGGTGATTGATGAAACCTTCCTACTCCAGCTACAGGAGGCATCACCCTCGCAGGCACTTGTCCTGTTGGGGGACTTCAACCACCCAGACATCTGCTGGGGGAGTAGCACAGCAAGCTGTAGACAATCCAGGAGATTCCTGGGATGTATTGAAGACAACTTTTTAAGCCAGGTAATAGACACACCTACCAGGGGAGATGTAATACTTGACCTGGTGATCACCAGTATGAGCAAGCTAGTTGGGGACATCAAGGTTGGAGGCTGCCTGGGATGTAGCGACCACACACTGGTGGAGTTCACAGTTCTGAGGGGTATGGGTCAAGCGAAGAGTAAAGTTAGGACCCTGAACTTTGGGAAAGCAAACTTCCAGTTCTTCAAGGAGTCAGCTGAAAGGATCCCCTGGGAAACTGCCCTCAGGGACAAGGGGGCAGACCAGAGCTGGCAGATCTTTAAGGATGCCTTCCATAGTGCACAAGAGCTCTCAGTCCCCAAGTGCAAGAAGTCTGGTAAGATAGGTAAGAGACCAGCATGGCTGAGTCATGACCTGTGGCTCAAACTAAAAGGCAAAAAAAAACCCAAAAACATAAGCAGTGGAAACAGGATCAGTATAGGGACACTGCCCAGTTGTGTGGGGATGGGGTCAAGAAGGGCAAGGCACAGCTGGAGCTGAACTTGGTGAGGGATGCT
Organism: Syrrhaptes paradoxus; assembly: GCA_013400615.1. Lineage (NCBI taxonomy): Eukaryota > Metazoa > Chordata > Aves > Pterocliformes > Pteroclidae > Syrrhaptes > Syrrhaptes paradoxus. Next base: position 45,797 of record VZTO01001379.1, read on the forward strand.
AAGAATAACAAGAAAGGCTTCTACAGTTTTGTAAATCAGAAAAGAAAAGTCAAAGGCAGTGTGCCTTGTCTGATGAGTGAGGCTGCCAAGCTGGCAACAGCAGATGCGGAGAAGGCTGAAGTACTTAACAACATTTTTGCCTCAGTCTTCACCAGCAACCTCTCTTCCTACACTTTTCGAGCTTCTCGAGTGGATGGGCTGGAAGACATGGACTGGGAGAGCAAAGCTCCTCCCACTGTAAAGAGAAGATCAGGTCTGTGACCACTTGAGGAACCTGGATGTACATAAGTCCATGGGACCTGGTGAGATGCATCCCAGAGTCCTGAGGGAATTGGCTATGTAGGTTCCAAGTCACTCTCCATGATATTTGAAAAGTTATGGCAGTCAGGCAAAGTCCCTGGTGGTTGGAAAAAGGCTAACTTTGCACCCATTTTTAAAAAGGGTAGAAAAGAGGACCCTGGGAACTACTGACCTGTCAGACTCACCTCTCTGCCTAGGAAGATCATGGAACAAGTCTTCCTGGAAGCCATGCTGAGGCACCTGGAGGACAGGGAGGCAATTTGAGACAGCCAGCATGGCTTTGCCAAGGGCAAGTCCTGCCTTACCAACTTAGTGGCTCTCTATGAGGGAGTGACCACATCAGTGGACAAGGGAAGACCCATGGAAATCATCTGTCTGGACTTCTCCAAGGCCTTTGACACAGTTTCCCACAACATCCTTCTCTCTAAACTGGAGAGACATGGATTTGACGAATGGACTGTTCAGTGGATAACAAATTGGTTGGATGGTCACTTCCAGAGGGTAGTGGTCCATGGCTCAATGTCCAGATGGAGATCAGCAACAAGCAGTGGCCCTCAGGGGTCTGTTCTGGGACCAGTGCTGTTTAATATCTTCATCAATGACATAGCTGATGAGATTTGTGATTTGTAAATGACTTTGCATCCTAATATAATGAAAAGAAAGATAGTAGGGGGCAAAAGGTGATTCTCTCTCTTCATAGGCTTAACTCTTTGCCATCAGGAAGTCTGTCTTTTGCATTATTTTTGTTTATAGTCTTCCACATATTGCAGCTCTTAGTTGGAGAGAGCTGTATGTTTTCAGATAAAATGATTTTAACAGTGTGAAATAGAGGATACATGTAAACTTATTCACACCATAGGTAACATAGCCTAAATGTTTGTTTAGCAAAGTATTTAAAAAATGTACAACACTTTGTTCTGAGTTCCAACAGTTCAAATTTCACTGGTAAGTGCCTGTAGGTAATCAGCTGCCTGTTTTGCTATGGTATTTTAAGACACGTAGCATGTGCTTCACTGGTATTTGTTAAACATTTATTTTTCCTGGTACCAGAATGTCATTGTGCATGAATAAATAAGTTAATTTTCTTGAAATACTCAAAAAAAAAAGAAAAAACCTGACCTTCCCTAGTCTTTTCCAGAAGAATCAGTAAAATGTTATTGGCATAATTGGCAGTATTGAAGGGGAACAAAGCCCAAGTTATGTCAGACTTTTAGTGACACACAAAATTATTTTGACTGTTTCTAAGACAGAAAGTTACTCAGGATCATGTGGTTCTAATACTGTTTTTGTTTTTGATATATCTGGAGAACTTGTTGGAAGTTGCTGATTTCCTGAAAATCTGAAAATCTGCTGAAGTGGCAAGCAAAGACTTTGGAATTCGAGATGGTAGAATCATTGACTGTTAGAGTGAGAGGTTTATTTACAGCAAAAGCAATACATCTTTGAAAAGTGATTTCTGGTTGGAATTTCATTGTTTTCAAATGAATTGTGAAGATATAATTGCTGCCAAATGAAATGCAAATTTCACCCCTTTGGCATCAGCTATAATGCAGACAGTAAATAACACAGTCAGTTGCAACCAGCTCTGCACAGAGAACTGTTTGGATACTAGTTTATAGGTCTAAAATAGGTGAGGATTTTGATGGAGATCTTCACACCGGAGACAGTAAGAGTATTTGACTTTTAATCTATAGCACTTATTATGCAGTATGATTTAAAGAAAAGTTATATATTTGACTGTTTCAAAGATACATCTTTTACTGGTTGTCCAGCCTGCAAAATTATATAACATCTATATTGAGGTTTTACATTTATACTCTGATAATGTTCATTTCTGTGGAAGAGAAACAGATCTTGAGTTCCTGGTGGACCAAATACACAACATAAACCTACAGGTCAGCTGGCTGAATATTATTTGAGTTTCCAGATCTCTCTGCATGGGAACCCAAAGTTCTGCTACAAGAAGTTAATAAATAGTCATAAAAACACAATGATGCCCATTGCATGAGGGAAACAAGGGAATCCACTTAGTGATTGAACTTACTGTCAAGGATGGCATGTGAACATCTTACCCTAGATTTCTACTAAGGTCATGTGTTGTTATGTAGCCCTTTTGAACTCCTCCTTATCTCTGCATATTTAAACAAGAACAATGGCAAAAGTACCTTTGGAAGCTTCCAAGTTGTTGGGAGGCATTGTACATTTTTCCAGATGCTGTGACCATAACACATGTGTTGGCATTGTCTAGAACTACAGAACAAAGACAAGAGCAGGAATGGTGAATGTTTTCCAACAAGCTTTTTATGTTTGTTCCTTTTCTGCTTTTGCCTTGTAGACATTAGAGCAGGAAGAATTTTAATTTTTTTCTTGAAATTACTAAACCTGTTTTAAAGAATGGAATACAAACAGTTATTTTTTGGGTAAATATTCTAATTTACATTTAGAAAAGATGACTTCTTTTTGTTCTGTTACGACATATTCAGACATATTTGGCTTAAAATATCTTCTCTTCAGAATAATCTCTTTGGTACACTATTTTAGGGTTGATATTGTTTGGGGGACTCTGAGTCAACTTGTTACATCTTCAATTGCTTAAATATATAGAGGAAACTCATCCGTGGGTGGTTCTAGCAGTGGGAAGACATTCTTTCAAGATTCCTCAGAGATGGCTTTCTTTCTCTGTTAACAAGTATGTAACACAAAACAGCATAAAATAAGTGCAAGACTTCTAATTCAGCAACAAACAATTTCACCAATAAGTTCATTTTTATAAAATTAATACTTGTCTGTATTTCTTGGTGATTTCTTCCATGTGGCATGTCAAGGATGCACTGTCTTTGGGGCAAGATCATTAGAAAAAAAAAAAAATTCTTGACCAGAGGTTTCTCACATGATTTTAGAGATGCCTGTCTTCTGCCCCGTGCTGACATTCTGCATACAAATGCAGACATATAAAGCATGTGTTCTAAATAATGAATCTTTTAGATATCTGACAGCATATGTTATATCTTCATGTATTTTTTAAACCATCTTAAATCTGGGTAATATATGTAGTACTGGTCATAAATACAGTCAGACAGAATTTGATATAACTCACACCCCCACTGCTTTGGAGTTTTAAATGTCTGAATAGAAATTAGATAGAATTTAACCTTTCTGCACTAAAAGATTTCCATGATTTTCCTTTAACTTACTGGTTATTGGACAGAATTTAAGAATTGCAGGTTTTCTTACTGGGAGTATCAAGAAGATGCTATAGTTTTTCAAATGGCAGAGCAAATACTTGAGGAAGATGTTTAATTCAGACCAAAATAATATGAGTTTTCAGTAAAATATTATATGTAAAGAATAGATATACTTTAAAGAGAACTAGTTATTGCTAAACTGGGAATACAAAGTGAAGAGACTAAAAGACTACCACAGGAATCTTCTAGTGTTGTTGAAATAAAGCCTGATTTTCATTTGTTGTTAAATGTTTTATTGCCTTTATTGTAAAGGAGATAATGTCAACAATATACCTTGCCATGTGATTATAGTCATTTCTTCACAAGGCTTGACAGAAGTATTTTATGCAACTTGGAGGTCACTGTTTTCTGCCTGATGCAGTTATACAAACACAAGCAGATGTTGCATACATCCAGACGGTTAATTATTTAAGCATCCCGAAGTGTTTCTTAACGGATGTTGCTTATAGATACTGAAGAATACAAATATTTCTTGCTTTGACTGTGCTGATAATGTATCCCTTCTGTAGAATGTTACATTATAAAACTCCTTTTAGGTGGCTAGCAAATCACAATTATATTTTGCATGCACCTGTTAGGGAGTAAAATGCTTTAAATAACAGTAGAGGAAAACTTGTATCGTTAAAAGGAAGGCTAGCCTTAGGTGGGATTCTGAAAAGGCTTTGGGGTGACTAAAAGGCCCCAAACTGCCAAGGCAAAGCTTAACAAGGAAAGAAAAGAATATTATCTTTTCTTCAGTATGGCAAAACTCAGGGACTACGCAAAATTTGCTGAGTACTGGTATTGCAGTCAAAAAAATTTCAGTTGTACATGATATGTAAACACATGCTAAATATTGCTAAATCTCTGCAGTTGTTCTTGTATGAAATTACAGTTCAAAAGCCTGTATTGCATTTTACCTTAGAGGTAGCTGGCATGAGGTGGTCTGTGTAAATACAGTGTCATCAGCAATGCTACTCCATATTTAAGGGCTGATGTTTCCTCTGGACATAGAATACTAGCTTCTAGTCACGGGAAAGGGTGCTAGTGTTCACTTGTGAAAGTTGTGGTGGGAAGACCAAAACAGATCAGAATGGAAATCCTGTGCAATATCAGCATCAGTATGGCATTCTGTTTTGTTAGAATACAGTGCTATTTATTGAGCCTGTTGTCGAGCCAGAATACAAGATCTGTTGCTCCTGTAGAAGAAGAAACAAAATCTGTACTATAACTATGGAGTTTTAAATTTTTTTTCATTCACTCAATTCTTATTTTTGAGGTGAAGGAAATATTTTGTGCCCTGCAAAGGGGGTAACTGTACTCATGCCCTTTCAACTTCTACTTTTCATTTTATCTGGTTTATGGAATCTCCCTTTCTATAAATTTCATAAACTCTAGTCTGTAGTTCAGATGTAGCTTTTTATTTTCTCCTGGACATCTCAATGAGAGATTTATCAATACTCCTAAGGAGCTTTAATATGAATTGTGTGTATTTGTGCTATAGGATCAGAACCCTTTCTCCCCCTTTTTCTTATTCCCTTACCACATCTGAGGCCTCATCAGCTTTTGCAGAATAGTGTTGAGTTATGGCAAATAAAATATATTGATGTAAACTAAGACACACTGTGGTCATTAGTACATTTCAATATTTTTACCAAAAAAATTCTACCACATATTCCTTCTTAATTAGATCTATTGTTGTGGGATGTTTAAGGTTAAAATGCACAACTCTGTTTTGGGTAATAATGTAACTATAAAAGCTTATGCTGAGCACATGAATGTGGATACCACAAACACTGAAAAACTGATAAATTGTGATATTATAAAATATTAAAAATAATTATAATAAAAAATTAAAATTGTGTAAAAGGAAAAGTAGCATCAATGTTACCGGAAGTTCTTCCCTCTCATTAGAAGAAAAAAAATCATCTGTTTAGGTTTTAGTTTTGACCTTGGTTATTCAAGGAGCATGGGGTTAAAACAGAACCACAGTCAACTGATTAAAAAAAGTTGCCAACTCAGGAGATCTTCAGCCCCCACATCCAGGTGTGAAATGTATCCAGGTGTATCATGTATCATCAGGAGCAGCCCCCTTGACCACCTTTTGGACTAAGGGTGTTTGGTATCCAAGGGTGTGAGACACTTTATGGCATGAAGGGAAGAGCATTTCATGATTGCGCCAGACTTACTATGGGATATTTAGGGGAGGAATCGAAGGTGGTAAAAGAGAGGGACCTGGGTGATTTGGGGAGGAAAAAGTGTGGGAAATAGAGGGGTCAGGGGATAAAAAGGGCTGGTTGTGTGTGGTTGATATGATAGTCTGGCCTCTCCCTGTGCCTGATCGGGGCAGTCTGTTCTATCTTCTTATTAAATTCCTTCTAAACTTTTTTAAGGTAAAGCACTTTATTCAGTGTGTGTCAGACCAGGGGTGTGAGGCCATGTGTTCATGGTACCAGTGACTTGAGTGAGCCGGGGTGTGTGAGCATGTGTGTGATGGCCAACAAAGAACAAGGTGGACTAGTTGGTAAGTGGGTGAAGGGATCTGAGAGCAAAGGGTGAGTCTCTTAACAGATTGCTCTTGGTGTGAGAGTGCCCATGTATCTCTACAGGGTGAGAGCACATGGGAGTCTGTTACAGACCAGAGGAGTCTTGGCCAACTCTGTGTGTGTGTCTCTGTATGTGTGTCCATGTCCGTCTGTCTGTCTTTATGTCCAGGTGCTGGCAACTAGGAAGTATGGGATCCAGTGGCAGTTCCTGGGCAGGCTGAGTGTCTGATCCACATTGTAAATGAGGCTGTCTAGCACAAGTCACTTGTACACAGCATAAACATGAATGTACTATTACTAGGCATTCTTCCAATTTTTATCAGATAATTTTAAATAAAATGCTAAGTCAACTTTTTTTTTCCCCCACAACATTTAACTCATAGTTTTTTAACCAAAATGTTCTGTTTTATTGTTTCAAGCTTCAGTATATTTGGCTTTGAACTTGTAAACAGAAGTTCATAGAATCATAGAATCATAACATGGCCTGGGTTGAAAAGGACATTAAAGATCATCTAGTTTCAACCCCCTACTGTGGGCAGGATTGCCAACCACTAGAGCAGCTGCCCAGGGCCCCATCCAGCCTGGCCTTGAATGCCTCCAGGGATGGGACATCCACAGCTTCTCTGGGCAACCTGTTCCAGTGCCTCACCACCCCCACAGTGAAAAATTTCCTCCTAATATCCAACCAAAATCTCCCCTCTCTTAGTATAAAACCATTCCCCCTAATCCTGTCACTATCAGCCCATGTAAAGAGTCGCTCCCCTTACTGTTTATAGGCTCCCTTCAAGTACTGGAAGGCTTCAATGAGTTCTCCCTGGAAGTTCATTGGCCAAAATTAAAATTAGGTTTAGTTCTATAAACTTCAGCAGGATTACTGATCTGGAATAATCTTCCAAACAAACAGTTTTAGACTCAGTGGTTGCTTGGTAGCCAGCCACTTGGTGTCCAGATTTACTGAATGCCCTTAACGGAATTCCTTCAAAACTGCTAATGTTTGTAAGAGTTGCTGAGGTGGGTTTCTAGGTGTAGCTTTACAGTTGCAGCACTATAGGAAAAAATACATTTTTTTTTTCCTGACCCACCTGTTATCGGTTTTATGCTCTGTGTCTCGGAAGAGCCCATCCACACTTACCCTTTCCTCTCAGCTCACAGTCTTTTCCAAACCTCTTCTTTCACAGTGCTGCTCCTGGATGGAGTATTCCTAGTCCGTCTTCACCATTTTGAGACTTCTCTGTTCCTCCCACTGCCAGCCGTAACTTCTCTAACCTCATTCATTCTAATTTTTAGCATATTGTTAATTCCTGTCTACTCCATTCATTTTTGCTGTCAAACAACCATTTTTGGTCTCCGATGTGTTCAAATCAGGCAGTTTCCCAGTGATGAAGTGCCAGAAGAAGGTATGCTTGGAATGCACTGGGTTGAAAAGAGGTTCTCTGGTCTTAGTCCTAGTGTTCATCTCAGACTTGGCTAGGAGTAGCAAGAAAAAACCCTGTTTTCTTTCTGGCCTGGAAGACATTAAGCACTATGGGGAGACTTAATCTTCAGTTTGTATTAGATTCTGAAAATGAGCAGAATATGTTCAATCATACTAAACCTCAATTTTGATTAAATCTGAGCTAAATTTGACCATGTCATTACTGAACACCAGGATTTTTTCCCCTAATTCTGACAAATCTAAGGAGATTTTGAGTGACAACAAAAGAGTTCCTGACAAGCAACCTCTAAACAATTCTAAGATCCTCCTCCAAAGTTGTTAGACCATTAAAGGAAAATATCAGAGTTTTGGCTCTCACAGGATACCTTTTGCATTATTTTGGAGTGTTGGGCTTTTTACTTGTTTTGTTTCTTTTTTATTTTAGTAGTGATTTTAAATGAGCTTCTGAGACTCCTCAGTGAAACATTTGCAGTAAAAGTATTTGTCATTGTGCAAGTTAAAATAGGTTAGAACTATTTTATCAAAAAAAAGATAATTTATTAAAGAACTGACATGTCATTGCAAATTAGCTCTGCTAATAGTTTTACACACAAACTGTGCAAACACTACCATACTCACAAGTGTAACAATGCATTTGTATATTGTGTGTAAATGTCATCTTGTTCATTGCCATTAAAAAACAGAACACCTGTGGTGAGTTTAACCTAATGCATTTGCATTTGATCAAGCTGATTTAGTAATTTATGGACCAATCCTTGACCAGTCTTATTTCTACAGGTGACAACTTCACTCCTCCCTTAGCTTGCCCTAGAAGCTTGTAGCACTGACAGTTATATGTTTGCTGTTGGTGGAGTATTTAAGATAGTGCTTGTTTCACCATCATTGCCTGATGAGAATAATTGATTGCCCTTAATTTTAAAACATTCATTTATTCATCCTCCATTGTCACCTTTTGTGAACTTAAACTTCCCATTGTTGTATCATATTTTCCACACAGCTAACAATTTTTCTTACTTTCCTTTGAATGTTCTAAATTTCTTAGTTGTGCCCGAGCACTTGGTAATAAAAAAAATAATTTCCTGCAGTTGAATTCATTGCTCTAGCTGCAGTCTAACTAGTTCAAAATGTAATAGTTCTCTTATTTGTTTATTATACAATTCTTAGAACTATACAGCATTGTAAGACTTGACATTTTTGCAGTTGTATATTAATATTAATTTAATCTGCTTGTAATGCTCCATACAGCTCTGTAGTCATAGAATCATAGAATGGTTTGGGTTGAAAGGGACCTTAAAGATCATCAAGTTCCAACACCAGACCAGGTAGCTCAAAGCCTCATCCAGCCTGGCCTTGAACACTTCCAGGGATGGGGCATCCACAACTTCCCTGGGCAACCTGTTCCAGTGTCTTGCCACCCTCACAGTAAAGAATTTCTTCCTTATATCCAGTCTAAATCTGCCCACTTCCTGTTTAAATCCATTGCATCTCATCCTGTCACTGCATGCTCTTGTAAAAAGCTCCTCCCAATCTCTCCTGTAGGACTCCTTCAGGTACTGGAAGGCTGCTATTAGGTCTCCTCGGAGCCTTCTTTTCTCCAGGCTGGACAACCCCAATTCTCTCAGCCTGTCCTCATACAGGAGGTGCTCCAGCCCTCTGATCATCTTTGTGGCTCTCCTCTGGACCGGCTCCAACAGTTCAACATCCTTCTTGCATTGGAGGGCACAGACCTGGATGCAGTACTTCAGGTGGGGTCTTGAAAAAGCAGAGCAGAGGGGCAGAAAGACCTCCCTCAATCTGCTGGCCACACTTCTCTTGATGCACTCCAGGATTCAGTTGTCTTTCTGGGCTGCAAGCACACACTGCCAGCTCATGTACAGTTTTTCATCTACCGACACCCCCTAATCCTTCTTCTCAGGGCTGGTCTCAAGCCATTCTTCTCCCAGACCATATTTGTGCTTGGGATTGCATTGACCCATGTCCAGGACCTTGCATTTGGCTTTGTTGAACTTAATGAGTTTGGCATGGGTCCACCTCTCAAGCCTGTCAAAGTCCCTCTGGATGGCATCCCTTCCCTCCAGTGTGTCCACCACACCACACAGCTTGGTGTCATCGGCAAACTAGCTGAGGGTGCACCTGATCCCACTGTCCATGTCACCTATGAAGATGTTAAACAACACCAGTCTCATTATCAATCCCTGCAGAACGCCACTCGTCACCGGTCTCCATTTGGATATAGAGCCATTGACTGCAACTCTCTGAGTGCGACCATTCAGCTAATTCCATATCCAGTGGGTGGTCCATCCATCAAATCCATATTTTTCCAATTTGGCCATCAAGATGTCATGTGGGATGGTGTCAAATGTTTTGCACAAGTCCAGGCATCAGTTGCTCTTCCTTTGTCCACTCATGTCATAACTCCATCATAAAAGGCTACCCACTTTGTCTGGCACGGTTTGCCCTTGGTGAAGCCATGCTGGTTACCAATCACCTCTCCTTCATTTTCCATGTGTCTTAGTAGAGTCTTCAGGAGGATCTGCTCCACAAGCTAGTGTTCCGGTTTTGTGTGTGGGGTTTTGTTTGGTAGCAGGTAGGGGCCACAGTAATGGCTCCTGTAAGTAGCTGTTAAAGGTTTCCCTGTACTCCAGCTCTGCTGGCAGCAAGCGAGGGGCTGCAGTGGCAGGACCTGTAAGCAACTGCTAAGAGTTCCCCTAGCTCCCAGTCTGCTCTGGAGGCAAGGGAGTGGTTACAGTGGTGGCTCCTGTAAGTGACTGTTAAAGGGTTCACCCCCATCCCCCGGCTCCAAGTGTTTAGTAACTGGGAGGGGGAGTGGGGGGAAGGAGTACCACCAATCTAGTCCCTGTAAGAAACTGCTGGAAGTTTCCCCAGCTTCAGGCTGGACCCACCCCAGGCCAGGGCTGAGCCAATCGGTGCCTCTGCGAATGACATATTGAAGAGGGGGCACAGAACAATGGGGGTGTCACGGCCCTGGGCAGGGCCCAGCTTGGGTGGGCTGGTCCGGCCGTCCAGCTGCCTGCTCAGCTTCTGTGAACTGACCTGCCTAGCCCAAGCCTTCGCCATGGCTCACCTGAGAGTCTGTTTTCCTGGGACCAGATGAAGACCTGCGGTGGAGAGAAGAGTGAGATTTTGAGGGAGACAGCCATACAGACACTCAGTCGGAGATATGAAAGGGAACGCTCTCAGCGTTTCCCCTGCAGTGTGGTGAAGATTCATGGTGACGCACAGTTTCTCGCTTGGTGCAGCCCATGAGAAGATGCAGCTGTGGAGGACCCCACGCTGGAACTATGGAGAAGCTCACGCTGGAGCCGGGCAGTTGTCAGGGGACTGTAGCCCCATTTGGAAAAGGACTCACACCAGAGTAGTTCTTGAGAAGGACTCTCCCATGAGAAGGGACCCCATGCTGCAGCTGGGAAAGACTGTGAGGCGCATCCCCCTGAGGAGGAAGGAGTGGCGGACTGACTGCACCCTCCATTCCCCTCCGTCCTGCACCGCCAGGGGGCAGAAGGTACAGAACAAAGCCTTTGGGCTTTGGGCAGAAGGGAGGGGTGGGGGAGAAGTGCCTTTTTAAGATGTGGTTTCTCTCTCTCAGTATCTTGCTTCTTGTTGTAAATAGTTAATAAATTCAATTGTTTTCTTGTTCTTCCCAAGTCATGTCGGTTTCCTGCCCGTGACCCTAAGTGGTGAGTGAAACCCTCCCTGTCCCTGCCTCAGCCCACCAGGTGTTTAGCAAAAACTGTCCCTGTGGCTTTATAAACCATGACAGCTTGCCAGGCACAGAGGTGACACTGACTGCCTGGGTCTTCTTTTTTACCCTTCTTGAAAATAGGAGTTCTGTTTCCCTTTTTCCAGTCAGTGGAAACTTCACCAGATGCCATAACCCTTCAAATATGATGGTTAATGGCTTGGCAACTTCATCTGCCAGTTCCCTCAGGACCCGTGAATGGATCTTATCAGATCCCACGGACTTATGCACCTTCAGGTTATTTAGATGGTCTCACACCTGATCTTCATTTCAGGTGGGCGGATCTTCTCCCACTTCTTAACTTCACTTTCTGCAGCTTGGATGATGTGGCCAGAGCCCTTGTTGGTGAAGACCAAAGCAAAGAAGTCATTGATCACCTTAGCCTTCTCCACATTGCTTGTGGCCAGGTATCCAGTTTCTTTCTGGAGAGGGCCCACATATTCCCTTGTCTTCCTTTTATCACCGATGTACTTGTAGAAATTCTTCTTGTTCCCTTTTATGTCCCTGGCTAGATTTAATTCTGTCATCTGGGCTTTAGCTTTCCTAACCTGACCCATGGCTGCTCGGACAGCCTCCTTGTATATGTCCCAGCCAACCTGTTCTTCCTTCCACTCCCTTTGTATTTTATTTTTGTGCCTGATCAGGTCCAGGAGCTCCTTATTCATCCACAGAGGCCTCTGGTTATTCTACCAACTACGTTCTGTACTCCAGTTTATCTGCTTTTAGTTCTCCTTTCCTAGATGAATCACTTTACTCATTATCTTTATTGAATTTTATATTACTGCTCTTACTGAAGTTCTACATTTAAGTATCCTCCAGTATTCACTTTTACAGTATGTGCTGTTTTTCCCAACTTCAGATCATATTTCTCAGGAACACCATTAGCATTATTCATGCAATCTACCTCATTAGTACTGAAAATACTGAAATGTTTTGAGAGCTGGACATCTCTTTCTCATAACACAGCTCTGCTCCTATCACCACATTTGAGCTTCCTTAGTTAATCATACAATATTTTTCAGTTGAAAGTACTTTTTAGCTACCCTGACTTAAGTTTCTCTCCTGCTAAATATGCTGATTATCTTGCATTTAGTATTTCATACAAGTTTCTCATAGCTATGTCCATAGCTATGGATGTTTATCAAGCTTAAAGTGTTTCTCTTCTATGGACATGGGACAGACCTCCAGACAGAATATGAAGTGAGTTGGCCAAAGCACCAAAGTATACTGATAGATTTCACAGATATCCAAAAGACGGAAATTTCCTCTTACTCAAATGTAATTTGTTTATAGTTATACACTACTGTTGGAGAGTATATCTTTTTCTCTCGCCCAATTTTTCCTTTTATTGTGTAACTTATATGCAAAGATCTGTGAACATTTACTTTCACTCTTAAATTGTAACATAATACTGAACTGTTCAAAATTCAAAGTCCATAATACACTGTGCAAAGATAGAAGAAAAAGATAGGTCTTGCAACAAAGAGAAAAAGTGCAAATATAAAAAGTGTTAGATCCAAGGATATAATAAAATTATATTAGTCATTAGGAAAAACACAAGTTTTAACAGAAGGGGAGCCCGACTTCTTTCAGGTTGCTTGGAAGTGTCTTGCTTTAACCCCAGCCAGCAATAATCCCCACACTACTGCTAACTCACTCGCCCCCAGTGGGATGGCGGAGAAAATCAGAACAGTAAAGTTGAGAAAACTCATGGGTTGAGATGAAAACAGATTAAGAAGTAAAGAAAAAAACTGTGTACGAAAGCAAAGCAAAACAAGGAATTCATTCACTGCTTCACATTGGCAGGCAGGTGTTAACCCATCTCCAAGAAAGCAGGGCACCATCATGCATAGTGGTTACTTGTGAAGACAGACACCATAACCACTAACACTTCCCCTTCCTCCTTCTTCTCCCCAGCTTTTATTGCAGAGCATGACATCATATGGTATGGAATATCCCTTTTGTCAGTTGGAGTCAGCTGTGTCCCCTCCCCACTTTTTGTGCAGCCATAGCCTGCTTGCTGGTGAGCTGGTGTGAGAAGCAGAAAAGGTCTTGACTCTATGTAAGCGTTGCTCAGCAGTAACTAAGACCTCCTGGTAATATCAGCACTGTTTTCAGCACAGATTCAAAACGTATCCCCATACTTGTCCTGGGTTAAGCAGAGAGAATTAACTTTCTTCATAATAGCTAGCCAGAGGCTTTTTTTTGGATTTGTGCTCAGAAAAGTTGATAAGGGATGTTTTGTGCTGCTGCCAAGGTCAGATATTTTCAGCTTCCCTGCTCTCTGCAGACAGGGTGGAGGGGCTGGGAGGGCACAGCCCCAGCTACTAGCCCAGGATTTGTTCTTCAGTTACTAGATTGAGACCCAGAGTGACCAATAATCTATTCCATAACATACACATCATGCTCAGTATACAGGTGAGGACCCTTGTAGAAGATCGGCCCTTTTGGTTCTGGTGCCTTTCAGTTTTGAATCTCTTCTGGCTCCAGGTGGTCTCTCTCCCAAGGCCTTTCTCCTCCCCGTACCCCAGTTGGCTCTGTGATGCTTGCACTGTTATCTCTGGTCTGTGAGTGTGGAGTTTCAGACCCTCCCCCCTGCTCTGAGAGGTTTTAGGACCCCTCCCTGCTCTGGGGTAGACTCCCCCTGTTCCAGGATTGTTAGCTCGGAACAGGCTGAGTCTTTATCATCAGGTGGGGGGGGGAGCAGTATCACTGTGTATCACTCATTCTCTCCCTTCACTGGGATTGTTAGCTGGTAACAGGCTGAGCCTTTGATCATCAGGTGGGGGAGGGGCAGTATCACTGTGTATCACTCATTTGTATATTTGTATATAGTATTATTTTCAATATTATTGTAGTTTAGTTATTAAATTGCCCTTATCTCAACCCACGAGTNGTCTGGGTGGGGGCGGGAATTGTGTGGGCGGGTGTGTGTGGTTTGGTCCCCAGCCAAGGGCTAACCCATCACACTCCTATGAAGAAAACTAACTCTATCCCAGCCAAATCCAGCACAGTATGCAAGGAGATCCAGGTTCCAGTTTGGCAGAATATAATGTGGGAATGTTGTGGATCAGATCTGTTGTGATCTTAGGGTCTGCCCTAAGTTGGTGAGGACCTCCCCACAAGGTAGGAGAAGGGAACAGTCTTTTTCCTAGGATATTTGACAGCTAGAGTCAAAGCCAGGTAGCTATCCAGAAAAAAATGTACTAAAGAAAAGTCAGTTTGAGTACTCAAATTTTCTGAGATTTTCAGTGTGAATTTGAAAGCTTATCTTCAAAACCAGAGCACGGTTCATTGGTTTTATTCCTAGGCTGTTTCTGTCTGTTCAAGTGTCACCCTTAGACCTAAAAGGAAACCCACCTGATATATGGAAAATGCTCTACCCGAATTCAACTATGTCAGTGTCAATGTGTGATAATCCTACGGTATTGCTCTAAGATGCTTGTTGCTTTGCAGATCTTTTTTATTCTCCACAGTTTGCTTCACTGTCTGACAGTGATTCCTGAAAGAAATAAAGGCCTGATCATACAGTACTCACACACAAGCTTCTGTGAATATGGAAACAAGAGGTGTGATGTTTTGAAGGGTGTCTTTCAGGCTGCATCTGAGACTTCTGCTCATTGGAGCTGAATTCAACTTCTTTGTATCTGTTTCTTGACATGCACTGGGAGGTGGGGTCTACCATAATAATTTGAAGAGATGTATCTTCCAATTATATTAGATAAGTGGCACTTAAATATCAAAACACGTGTGAAATATTGTAAAGTTTTAAATTATGTAGAGTCTATAGATTTATATGCCTAGAGGTAACATTCCACTCCAGGCTAAGGCAGTTTGTCGATGGATCAGCTATTGTCAATACTCTCTAGCATCAGTTCAAATGGGAAATCATACAGCCCACAGGAAAAAAGGACCTCCATGGTCCTGTCTCCTTCTCGTTACAAATGAGAACTTAAATAATCAGTCTAAAGGTTGTGTATAAAGTTGAAAAGCTTACTCACTGTTGTAGCATCACTATTTTCTTGTGTTGTACTCATTTGCTTTCTGACTTAGAAACTGTAGCGTTTTTTAGTTCCTTAGCATTTTTTTAAGTAAAGGGACTAAAGCTGAGTAAGTAATGGGAAAAAAAATATGTTCATGGCCTAAAATTCAGATTGGTTTTGGCCTGGTAAAAATGTAAGCTTCTGTTTATCCTTCTGGTTTTTGCTGCAAACACTTGCTCTGAAGCGACTTTTGTTTAAATGAATACTGAGTTATTAATATTTTTATAAGAATATTCATATATTCTATTTATGCCAAAATAATCTGTATCCTGTTTTCAAAAGGTTTTCTTCAGTCAAGTAATTGGAAAGCAGAAACAATGTCATATAACTCATGTGAGTTAGTCACACAGCACAAATAATGAATGAAAAATAATCAAAGAAATACAGTAACCAAAGTGTATAGTTTGCAGTAGACCCTTGGGCAGATATCTTCACATAAAGTATTTATGGTGAAATAATGAATACACTCAGAAAATAGACTGTTCACAGATCATTTAACAGAAAAAACACCCCTGAGTTCTTTAAGTAATTTTTTGCCATATATATTTTATCACGGGAAAAGAAATAAAGGAGTTCCTGAGGGAACGTAATCACATTTATCTGGACCATCTGGGGGACAAAACCCAAGGAGCAGCCATTGATTTAAATCATGTAGCCCTTATATCTCTCTTTTTCACAGGCTCTGATGTAGTCAGGTCACAAGAATACACAAATTCTGAAGTATTCGGTGTGTGGGAAATTATTTTTAGAATCATAGAACCATAGAATCATAGAATGGTTTGGGTTAGAAAGGACCTTAAAGATCACCGGTTCCAACCCCCCTGTCATGGGCAGGGACACCCTCCACTAGACCAGGTTGCTCAAAGCCTCATCCAGCCTGGCCTTGAACACCTCCAGGGATGGGGCATCCACAGCTTCTCTGGGCAACCTCGTCCAGTGTCTCACCACCCTCACAGTCAAAAATTTCTTCCTCACGTCTAGTCTAAATCCACCCTCTTTCAGCTTATACCCGTTACCCTTGTCCTCTCACTACACTCCCTGATAAAGAGTGCTTCCCCATCTGTCCTGTAGGCCCCCTTCAGATACTGGAAGGCTGCTATTAAGTCTCCTCAGATCCTTCTTTTCTCCAGGCTGAACAACCCCAACTCTCTCAGCCTGTCCTCATAGGGGAGGTGCTCTAGCCCTCTGATTAATTTTGTGGCCCTCCTCTGGACTCTCTCCAATAGGTCTNCTCTCAAGCCTGTTCAAGGTCCCTCTGGATGCCATCCCTTCCCTCCAGCGTGTCCACCACGCCACACAGCTTGGTGTCATCAGCAAACTTGCTGAGGATGCACTCTATCCCACTGTCCATGTCTCGGGCAAAGATGTTAACACTGGTCCTAGTCTCTGGTCACTAGTCCTTGTCACTGGTCTCCTCTTGGACATTGAGCAATTGACCACAACTCTTTGAGTGCCACCATCCAGCCAATTCCTTATCCAGTGGGTGGTCCTTCCATCAAATCCATGTCCCTCTGACCTAGAGACAAGGATGTCGTGTGGGACAGGGTCAAAGACTTTGCACAAGTCCAGGTAGATGATGTCAGTTGCCCTTCCCTTATCCACCAACACTGTCGCCCTGTCATAGCATGCCTCCAAATTCATCAGGCATGATTTTCCCTTGGTAAAGCTATGTTGGTTTTCACCAATCACCTGCTTGTTTTCCATGTGTCTTAGCATAGTTTCCGGGAGGATTTGCTCCATGATATTGCCAAGCACAGAGGTGAGACTGACCGGCCTGTAGTTTCCTGGGTCTTCCTTATTTCCTTTTTTTAAAAATGGGGGTTATGTTTCCCCTTTGCCAGTCTGCAGGAACTTCACCAGAGTGCCACGACTTCCCAGATATGATGGATAGTGGCTTGGCAACTTCATCTGCCAGTTCCCTCAGGACCTGCAGATGTATCTCATCAGGTCCAATGGACTTGTGCACCTTCAGGTTCTTGAAATGGTCTTGAACCTGATCTTCTCCTACAGCTGGCAGTTCTTCCTTCTCTCAGTCACTGCCTTTGTCTTCTGTGACTGGGTGTTTTTCTGGGTGTTTATAATATGTATAGAAATATAGGTTATTACTGAAACAACTTGATATAATTTCAGTAAAAATATGTAGTAATGATACATTTTCAAATGCAGATATAACCATCTTCAACAGATCTGTTTTTCATTCATGTTCAGTGTGACAAGAAGAATAAGCTACAGAGAGATATTCAGTATGATGGCAAGTTTTTGCAATTCTGTTCTACCCCAGGTTGCAGATGTGAGTGAAATTAAGCAAAAGAAAAATAGATTTTATTTTTTCACTCTTTGACTGATCTCCTGCCCCCTAAACACCACATTTGGGCTTCCTGCTCAAAAGGACCATATTTAGAAGAACAGATGGTTGAAGTAAGAATGGGAGATTAATGATTCTTTCACTATTGAAGAGGTTTTAGTTAAATAGGTAACTAAAGTACAATTTAGGACACTCAGGGCTTTCATAGGAATGGTGCACATTTTGTGTGTTTGTTACCTGATTTTTTTCAAGATGCTGAAAGACTTCTTGCATCAAAATTTTTTGTGGCTTTTTTTTTAATGTATTTGGAGCATATTCCTGCTCAATTTGAAATGGAAATAAAATTTATTCTGTTCTTAATATCAATATCTTTTCCTCAAATTTTGTGCAAGGATTCATTTGTTTCCTAGCACTAATTTCCAGAGAAATTGGCAGGTGTTAAAATATGTTTCTCCCACATGAGGGCATCAGAGTCGTTCCAACACGATATATGGAAAACACCTTTTTATGCTATTTAGATTCCTATTTTCAGAACATTGTACACATAAAAATACACATAGCAATCCGTTACAGTTATCTTCAGTTTTACAGGGCAAAAGAAGTATTTAAGTATTTCTAAATGGCTCTGGTTTTACTGAAAAATGGTGTGGACAACAAGATCTCATTGGGTCCAATTCTGTTGACAGAAATCACAGAAGGAGATTGAAAGACTATAATAATTAGACTGCAAGCCTCTGTTTGACTTACGCAGGATGCAATAATAATAGGCTGTAAACAGAATAAAGATCTCATCACATAATCACATATGTAGGTGCCTGCAACTTACTGTTTAAGTCTCAGAAGTAATGACAGGAGGTGGCAGTGGAGGGGTCCAAAACCAGATAATGTGCCTTTTTCCTGTTTTGCTGTGTCACTGAAGATGAGGGAAGTTAGCTGTATCTTATAGGTGGAGTAATGGAGGAGAGAGGATGGCTCTGTTTTCAGGTTTTATCTAAAGTACTTATTTATAGCAATGACTGTTTCTGTGCATACCTAGTGTGCTGCCCACTGTGGGAATGCTAGAAAATAATTGCAAAGGGCCAGATACAGTGAATCCTTGTGAGAGTGTGATAATCTTTGTCCTATTGTTCATTTCAACCTTGTTTCACAATCCCAGTTCTCATGGTTCTCTTAGCTTCTAAAATTCTCATGTGCCTGTTCCTTTTAATCTTGTTGACTTCCTTTTCAACTCAGCAAGTTTTTTAATTGATCTAGCTGCTCCTCCTTGCTATATCTTTTTATTTGTTTCTTTTTATTTTTTTTCAGTTTAGTGTTGTTATCAGTGGTGGTAATAAGTGGGCTCTAAACAAAATTCATTATTATTAGGATGTGGTCCAGCTGATGTTCATAATCAGGACCAGGCTTCAATTCTATTATTATTTTTTAGAAAAGCTGAGGAGAGTCTAATGTTATTTTTAAAACAGTATAGTTTGCTATCCATCAATAACCAGGTTAATATGATCTAGACAATCCCTTCCACATGAGTGTAGGTGTCTTCCCATAACAAGTTAGTGCATTATTTTTTTTTATGTGGTTATTCTTTTGCATCTTACAGTTATTTAATAAAATTCTTGACTAAACAAGCATGCAGATTATGAGCCCAGGCTTCACTTCCCATACATAATATAAAGAATCTCTTTCATGATATCTGGCAAGAGCAAATAACTGGAACAGAATGTTTACCCAGATGAAGTTTGTCTCTGGATATGTGTATCCTGTGGGCTTGGACCTGTTCAGATCTCAAAGTTGAGCTAATTTCTAATGTAAGTTGACAGAAGATTTATAAAATTGCATTTGAAGTAAGGTACCCTATCATTAATTAATAGTATTTTCCTGTAGAAGCAGGTAATTGAACCTCTGCTTAAAACCCAGGAGTGCTGGTTCTCTGCTACAGTAAATCAAAGAAACTGAAATAAATGGTATTGTTCATTTCCTCTAGTGGCTTTAGGCTGCTAGTTTATAGGAAAGCATAGCTGTGCTGAAAGAACTTACATTAATCGGAATGTAGCTTCTTAATCTTAAAGATCTATATGTGTAACAAATTCTTCTGAGATGCACAGTACTTATGGAAAAAAAAGGGGGTAGAGGGAGTAGGCAAAAGATTTTAATCAGAAGTGATGCATTCCAGGAGTGAAAACTGACAAATAATTTGACAGTGTCTTTCTTCTACCCAAGGTTTCCTTCATTTTCTTCCCCAGCCCCTTCATAACTTTAGTATTTCCAGCCTTTTGTACAGGTAAGCTTTATTTATAAGTGTCCTTGAGCCTGTGTGTGGGTGTGGGAAGTATTTGTTAAAGTAGGCGAATATGAGTCAAAACTCACTGACAAGAAATGGTTGAGTAGATTCCCAGTGTATTCTCTCCTCTCTAAGTGAGCAGAGTTTGTTTTATTTTATTTTTACAGATTCTTAAATCAGAATCAACAGATAATATGTGACAAACCCAGTAAAATTAAGGGAGAACATAAAATAGCTTCTCAGATTGCACAACTGGCAGCTCCTGCTGACACACTTACAAATCCCCTCAGGTTTCCACTGAGGCAGGCACCTATTGATTTCTTTGTTTTCTGCCTTCACAAGTCATAGATTTCCCTGTCTATCTCCAAGGAAAGTATACAGTCAAACTAATTATATACTTTATTTGAAAAAGCAAAAGGGCAACAGGTAGTGAAAAATGTTTGCAATGTGTCAGATGAACAGAAACTTGCTTCCATATTTTTCATTTTTTTTGTGCAGCTGATCGAAAGTATTCTGATAGAGTAAATGAACTTTTTATCCAGTATAGTAAAATTTAAATTATAGAGCTAGGAGCGTGAATACACAAACTTTGCCCTTTAAATTGTTGAAGACAGAATAGGATATCAGTGTTTCAAATTTCTTCATTTAATTTTCAGAAGGAAACCAGGGTTTTAGATCTAATGAAAAGCTTAGAACAGAGACTGAGAAGAGTCTTATTTTCAGTTTGTTAGAATTCACAGTCCTGACGAAATTGTGTCCTCTCAGAGTTTCCAAGCACTAGGAAAAAAAATCAATCTGTAAATGCCATTGTCTGCAACAGTGGCATGCTGTCCACTTAATACTGAAAAAAACTAATCTTGGGAAAACAAGAGGAGGATGGAGGGCCATATATTTAATGTGCATCGTTTTACACCATGACCAAAATAATAATAATGAAAAGGATGTAATGAAGGCAAATGGGAGAATGGCAAAGGATGAGAGGCAGAAAAATGGCAAATGAAAGACAAGTGTTAACTTGAACAGGCGTACATTTACACTGAAGATCATAACCTTGCACTGTCAGAACTGGCAAATTGAAAAAAAAATAACCTTCTGTAATTTATCATATCCTAGAAAGAATATTTAATATATCCTAAAAAAACCCCAAAGCTTCCTAGACTGCAACTTTACAGTTTGATTATATTTTTATTTTTATAACTTATAATTGGGTTTGAAATCTGGGAAAATGGAGAAAATGTGCAATGCAACTTCCCAAATAAAACCAAGACTGGCTACACAAAAAAGTGTGCTTATTCCTTACAAGTAGCTACAAACACAATTCACATGTTTGTATTCTACAGTTTTGTAATCAAAATAGATTAGGAATTCTTTTATTCTTATTTTTGGAACCTTTCCTATTCGGTTCTGTTTTTGAACTTGTCTGTATTCCAGTGTAGCTCTCCTGGTAAGTCTTTAAGATTGGTAGAAGGACAGAAAAATATTTCAGTATGTGTTCCCACAGGAACAGACTGATAAAACACTTTCTCTTCTTCTGAATCATGTTTGCAATCTTTACTTCAACATCTCTAAAATATTTGAGACTTCAGAAGTGGTGAGTGGGATGTAAAAGACATAAACTGAAATACAGTGAATGCTGTCACTCAAAGAAATAGTTTTGATTTGGCTGAGATGTGAACCTCTGAAAATACTGACTGTGTGCAGTGGGGTTTTTTTCATTGTGTACCATTTAAAAAATGAGTTTACTGGGCATGTAAGGTTACACTAGCTGCATGAACTTTCATTCTAACCAAATACATCTGGAATAGTTTTGCAGTTTCTGAAAAGATGTTCTAGACATCTCAGACATATAAACAAACAAAAAAAAATCTCTTATTCTCCTGTGATACAAGAGAGAACAACCCGATGTCAATTTGCTGCATTTTTTCTGGAGTTAGTTTTGTATCCTAGAGTTATTGTGTGCATTTTGCAGTCACTATCCTACCTGGTTGTAGAATAGAGATTTTCTCTCTGTCCTAGGACAAAGTATTCCAGCTGCAATTGTCTGGAGAGCTGCCCAAAGTGGCAATTTAAAATTACATACAGTGTCTATACATTTGTATTTTGCTTTCTGGGAAGACACCTTCAAAGCTCAGACAGTGAATATCTACCTTAGACTGTTTTTCCTTAATTTTCCAACCCTCAAATAAGTAGTGCCATGTATTTTCATTATACTTATAATGGATGTTTTATTGCTCAGTTGCAGTATGTTTGAGGTTGAGGGTGTAGCTACAATTACTTCATATTCCCATTCTGCTCATTTGTGAATTCACTAAGACTTACTTTCTACCTTCCCTCACTTTCTGTATTCTGTTGTTATTGTTTTAAAATTCTCAGTTCCTAAAGAGATGCCAAATATAGAACAGATAAATGCCCCTAGATATAGTGTATTTTGCATAAACCTTAAAAAGTCAGATGTTATATTTTTCCTTGCCAATCTTTATTTTTTTCTCAGCACATGTAATCAATGGGAAACAGATTTTGAGACAGTAAGTTACACTGAAATCACCAGGATTATTTCCTTGAGAAAACATTATGTTCATTTAATCTCAAAACTAATTTCAGAAAGAAGTGCCTATAACATGAAAGGCTAGTGGCTGATCAGCTGCTCAGCCAATTTTCTTCTTTCCTGACAACTTGCTCATCATGTAAACAGTTTCACTTAATGGCACAGACATCATGCATCATTACTTGGAACCTCTCAAACACAGGAAGCATGACTTTATACATTATGTTAAGAAATATGATTACCTCTTCAAGTTACTTTTAATCAAAAACTCTGAAATGGATTCTGATTATTTGAGAATAATTAGATTTATCTGCTTAGCATAATTTACCTTGGTTGCTTGCCAGCTAAAGGAGACTAAATTTTGCTACAGCCTAGTTCTCTGCACAATGGTCAAGCTTTCACTGACCCCACTATTGCTGGAGTGTCAGGTTATCCTGTGTTTTCTGCCTGATCATCCTGTGTTACACCTCAGTGGGTAAAAAAGAAAGGTATCTGGTCTATGCAAATCTAAATATGCTTTTCTCTTTTCCTAAAATATAAGGTCCAACACTTTGTTTGCCAGGATTTACCTTGCCAAGGCTGGCCCAAAGCCACAATTTGTCTACCAGCTTGCTTCCATACATGTATCTTTCCAAAGGAGTTGTTTTTTCCTGTCAGACTCAAGCCTGCATGTTAAGCAGCACATAATTCAGCAGGCAGGAAAGCAGAGATGTACACGAGGGACAGGGAAGAGTTACTCATGAGGTTGTTCTCAGATGCCCTGAGAAACCTCAGCAAAAACTTGAATATGGACTGGCCATTGGCCGAATGTCTCCTTGATGGTCCTTATACAGGATGTATTGTATGAATCGATGATGCTTTGAAAGGTGGCTATGTCTTCCCTCTCCAGCCCAAACAAGATCTCCATCAGATCCCGCCTTCCTGTGCATTCATTTCTGCTGTGGAAAACAACCTTTTATAGTCCAACTAAGTTCAGTTAAGTCAGTTAATTCAGATTTCAGCTGTTTTCCCAACAGATTTGGATATCCTTTTCCTATTTTAAAGCTCAGCATAAAAGAAGATTGCTTCTTTTGGGCTTGAATGTGCTAAGTCATGGGCAACACCTTTGTGTGTGTTCACAGTCCACCCAAACTATAGTTGCTTTCAGTAATCTTCCCTTTAAGATTATGTCATTCAGAACTGCTGTATGAATTTGTTGCGTAAATAATTAGTTGAAAAGACACCAGCAATGTTTTTCCTTTTAATTGCATAGGCTCCTTGTACTCCTCTTGCTTTCTGTCTGTTTCTCTCACCCCCTCTCCTTCTCTCCCTTTCTCTCTCTTTCTGCTTAAATAAATGAACCCATGAAGGTGGAGAGTAAATTACAACAAAGTCCGTTATATAAACAAACAATGAACATGCACTTGTTCAATATTGTTTCTGCCATTTTGTGAAGAAAATGGAGTGTGTATATCCAATGTTTAAATAAACGGGATTTATTGAAAATCCTAATGTGGGATCTTATACTATTACCTTCTTCCCTAGCTCTGAGCTACAAAACATTAGAAGGCCAGCTTCTGCAGAAACACACCCAACTGCTCATTTTATTTGGGGCTTGCACCTTTTTACCACTACCATTCTTAGAAAGTGACTAAACCTAACACTGACTGGGTAACTCTGTCTTCTTTTACCTCAAATGATAATAATGTTTTCTCTATTTTATTACAGTCTCTTGAGATTGTGGCTGATTTGCATATTCTCTAACTCTTAATTAACAATGTCACTTTCCTAGTGCCTTGAAAACAGTTTTCATTTTTTCCTCGGCAGGCCTCCAACAATTACCTCCCACATTTTCTGTTGCAGTCCTTTTTATTACTTTAATGACAAATAATTGGACAGATTCTGAGTAATGAGGGTGAGAGCCAAAGGACTGTTGCATAGGAGACGGCTGCTTGTTACAAGACAGTTTTAGTGGTCTCTAAATCAGAAAGACAAGTAGAGTAATGATCATCTTGCAGTAATGAGACACAATTAAGAATCACTGCAGCAAATGACAGAGCAGTTCATTGAACAATAACCTCCCTCTTCCTTTTTTCCAAAGAAGATCGAAGTTTAATTATAGCATTGCCATTTGCAACGCTATAGCTAAAGTTGTGTCAGCATTTCCATTATAAACCTGCTGCTTCCAAGGGTTTATAACTCACATGAAAAAAAAAAAAAATCTGTTTTGAGCTGGAAAATTCCTTGCAAGGCTTTTCAGTTTGTAATTTTTTTTTAAATTTTTATTTATTTATTTTACAAAGTGGACCAGACCTATGTCTGTTCTAAACAAGTATAGCTTCTTTGGTGTGACTGCAACTATAACAACTTGCATTTGCTGAGGATCACGCTCAGATGCTGTATGAGCCCACATGTACCAATGCACAGAAACCTGGCACTTAAGCTGAGGAGAAACAAATGCTACTTTGAGAAAAAAACTCCTGTGTGCTGCTTTTGTGGTGGAGAGGAAAGGAGGGCATTCAGTGCCTTGCAGAGATGTGCCTATACAGAGAGGTTCTCCAGAGAGCTCAGCTCCTATTTAAATATCTATGTAAGTGAACAGCTTTTCTATATAATAACCACTATAAGTGTTTTTGAGTGCTTTAACAGCTTCTGTGACATTCACCCGTGAGGTGATTCAGATGCCATAATCTGCCATTCAGTGCATACGTCACTGGGTTATTGTCATCACTGCATAGACCAGGCAGGAAGGAGAAATTTAATTGGAAAGCAGGCACTGTTTTGCACATAAATATCCTCTACAATGAACACAGGTTAAAAGAGAGAGTGAGAAAGAAGTAAACGGCAGCATAATGAGCTTTTGGGAAAATATGCTGTGCTTGACTATTTTCCTGAGTATGAGTGGCTATTTAAGTTGCAAGGGTGACGGAAGCAGCACAGCCTAGTGAATATCACAAATAATGGCCAATTCTTCATATGTGCCTTGAACCCTTCCACTTCACGTCCATGACGAGTTAGAAATAGATGCTTCTACTTTGTTAGTGAATTCACTGGTTGTTGGCCTTTGCTATAATCTTAAAATCATGTAAACAAGAGTAATTTGCATTTTATTGTCTGCATGCTTCAAAAATGATTATGGTTCTCTACAAAACCTAACAGGGTGATGGACTTTACATTTTTGTGTGATCAGAACAGGTGCTTTGGATACTTTATTGACCAATAAAGCAATTTTATGAAAACTCCATAGCTACAGGTCATCAGTTAACGTAACATGCTGTAAGTGCTTTTCACTGTACAAGCAAAATAAATTTGTTTCTCTGTTGGCCACATCCTATACTTGGTAAAGCTGGTTTCATCTTTTGAAGCATTGTTGTCAAAGTCAGTTAGATATATCCGGTTTTCTATACTGCTGCATTGGGGAATCGTTTACTAACTAACAAGACTAGAATAACTGAAAATGGAGCTAACTGGCAGAAAGGCCTTGTTTTTTCTGGCCGCAGTCAAGTGTTGATTCCCACTGTCTTTGGGAACAACTGCAGCCTGGTGCAAACAGAAATTACTTGGTGCTATTTGGAGTCTGTTGCATCTGAACTGGGCTGGCCTGGAATGGCCTGGCCTGGCCTGGGCTGGGCTGAACTGGCCTGGCTGGGCTTGGGTTGGCTGACCTGGCCTGGCCTGGCCTGGGCTGGGCTGTGGTGGTGTGGCCTGGGCTGTGGTCGCCTGGCCTGGGCTGGCCTCGCCTGGACTGGCCCGGGCCTGGCCTGGTCTGGCCTGGCCTGATCTGGCCTGACCTGGCATGGCCTGGCCTGGCCTGGGCCCGGGCTGGTCCGGGCTGAGCTGGGTTAACCTGGCCTGGCTCGGCCCAGCCTGGCCTGGCCTGGCCCCACCTGGTCCAGGATGAGCTGGGCTGGCCTGGCCTGTCCTGGCCTCGCCTGGCTTGGCCTGGCTTGGGCCCGGGCTGAGCTGCACTGGCCTGGCCTGGCTGGGCCTGGGCTAAGCTGGGCTGGCCTGGCCTTGCCTTGCCTGGCCCAGCCTGGCCTGGCCTGCCACAGTCCCGAGCCGGCCTGGTCTGGGCTTGGTCGTCTTGGGCTAGACTGGGATGGCCTGGCCCAGGCCGGCCTGGCCTGGGGTGAGGCAGGCCGGCCTGGCCTGGCCTGGCCTGGCCTGCTCTGGGTTGGGTTAGGCTAGGCCTGTCTGGGCCCAGGCTGGGCTTGTATGGCCTGGCCTAGGCTTGGCTGGCCTGAGCTCGACCGGGCTGGCCTGGTCTGGGCTGAACTGGGTTGGCCTGGCCTTGCTGGCCTTTCCTGGGCCCAGGCTTTCCACTTTCCCGAGCTGGGCTGGGCTGCCCTGGCCTGGGCTGAGTTTGGATGGCTTGGCCTGGCTTGGGCTGGGCCGGGTCAGGCTGGGCTGGGCTGGGCTTGGTCGGGCTGGGTTGTCTGGGCTGGCCTGGGCCTGAGCTGGCCTCGTCTGGGCAGGGCCAGCCTAGGCTGGGCTGGGCCAGTCTGTCCAGGGATGAACTGGGCTTGCCTGGCCTGGCATGGCTGAACCTGGGCCTGGCCCAGTCTGAAATGGGTTGGACTGGCCTTGCCTGGGCTCGCCTGGCCTGGGCTGAGCTTGGCTTGGCCTGGCACGGGCTGAGTTTGGATGGCCTGGCCTGGCCCAGCCTGGTCTGTCCTGGACCGGAGCTGGCCTTGGCTGGGCAGGGCTGGCCTGGCCTGTGCCAGGCCTGGTCTGGGCTGAGCTTGGCTGCCCTGGCCTAGCCTGGCCTTGCCTGGGGTGGACTGGGCTGGCATGGTCTGTCCTGGCCCGGACAGGCCTGACACAGCCTGGTTCATGCTGAGCTCAGCTGGCCTGGAGTGGCCTGGGCTGGGGCTGGGCCGGTGTGGCCTGGGCTGAGCTGGCCTCAGCAGGGCTTGCCTGGCCTGGACTGGCCTGGCCTGGGCTGGCCTGGCCTGGCCTGGCTTGGCCCAAGCTGGCGTGGCCTGGCATCTCCAGGCTGGCCTGTCCCGGCCCGGCCGGCCCAAGACCTCCAGGCCTGGGCTGAGCTGGCCTGGCCTAGCCTGGCCTGGGTTGGCATGTCCTGGCCTGGCCTGGGCCCAAGCTGGCCGGGGCTGGCCTTGACTGTCCTGGGCTGGGCTGGGCTGGTGTGGCCAGGGCTGAGCTGGGCTGGCCTGGTCTGGCTTGGCCTAGCCCACCTTGGCCTGGCCTGGGCTGACGTGGCTTGGCCCAGCCTGGGCTGGACTTGCCTGGCCCGGTGTGGGGTAGCCTAGCCTGGGCTGAACTGGCTTGGCCTGTCATGGCGTGGCTTGGCCCAGGCTGGGCAGTCCCGGCTTGGTTTTGGCTGACTGGGCTGGCCAGGTGTGACCTGGCCTGGCCTGGCCTGGCCTGGGCTGGCCTGGCCCAGACTGCCATGTGCTGGGCTTGGCTGGCCTGCACTGAGCTGGGCCGGTCTGCCCTGGGCTGAGCTGTGCTGGCCTGGCTTGGCCTGGCCTGGCACAGGCCGTACCAAGCCGGTGGGAGCTTGGCTGGGCTGTGCCGGCCTGGGTTGGCCGTGCTGGCCTGGCCTGGCCTGGCCTGGCCTGACCTGGCCCAGTCTGGGCTGGCCCAGCCCAACCTGAACCAACCCAGGCTGAACCGGGTTGGCCTGGCCTGGCCTGGCCTTGCCTTGCCTGGCCTGGCCTGGGCTGGGCTGGGCTGAGTTTGGATGGCCTGGCCTGGTCGTTGCTGGGCCACCCTAGGCTGTCATGGCTTGGCCTGGCCTAGCCCAGGCTGGGCTGCCCTGGCCTCGGCTGTCTTGGGCTGGCCGGGCCTGGAATAGCCTGGCCTGGTCCGGGCCCGAGCTGGTCTTGTCTGGGCAGGGCTGGCTGGGCCCGGGTCAGGTCGGGCTGGGATGGCCCGGGATGGGATGGCTCAGGCTGGCCAGGTCTGGTGTGGCCTGGCCTGGGCTTGGCTGTGATGGCCTGACCTGGTCTGGCCTGGGCCCGGGCTTGCCTGGCTTGGCCTGGTCCGGGCTGAGCTGGGCTGGCCTGGCATGGCCTGGCCTGGAGACGCCCTTGAGGAAAAGGCAACAGAATGGTTATGGAGAAAGGGCAGCCAAAAACATGCATTCCTGATGCATCGCATGGTCCCGTCTGTGCAAATAAATCTTAAACCCAGTTCACTTGTTCAATATACCCATGTATGAAGTAAGTTTAAGATAATTTCTTGTTACAAGTACTCAGTGAGCCAATTGGGAAAGATTCCCTTCTAGACTTGATATTTGTGAATAGAAAAGGACTCATGGGAGATGTAACAGGAAGTGGTTGTCTTAGCCATAGTGATCACGAAATGGTTGAGTTTATAATTTTCAGTGTAATGAGAAAAAAGTTCAGCAGAGCTGATACCTGGGATTTTAAGAGAGCAAACTTTAGGTTACTCAGGGAGCTCATTAGAAGCATCCCATGGGAATCTGCTTTTGAGGGTTTAAGGGCCCACAAGTGGTGGTCAGTCTTTAAAAACCACCTTTCAGAAGCACAAGTGCAGGCACTTCCAAACAAGCAGGACAGAAGACCATCTTGGCTGAACAGGGAACTCCTTCTGCAGCTCAAGAGGAAAAAGAAATTGCATGAGCTCTGGAAGTGAGGTCAGACCACAGGAAGATTACAGAGCCATAGTTCATACATGCAGGGAGAAAACACGAAAGGTCAAATCTGAATTAGAGTTGAAACTGGCCAGTATTGTGTCAAACAACAAAAAAGGTTTTTAAAAGTATGTTAATAGCAAGAGGAGGACTAAGGAAAATATTGGGCTAATACCTATTGGAGGCGGTCACTTGGCAAATAGGGATGAAGAAAAAGTGAAGGCACTCAGTGCTTTTTCCCCCCTCAGCCTTTAATACTAATAATAGACCTTTGGCTGTCTGTTCCCCTGAGTCAGAGGACCATGACTGTGGGAACAGTGACTTTCTGTTTGTGGACACCGGAAGTGTAAGGGATGAGTTATATCACTGAATGTTTATAAATCCATGAGGCCTGATGGGATTTATCCCAGAGTACTGAGGGAGCTAACAGGTCTTATCATCATCTCAATCATCTACCAAAGGGAGTCTAGGGAGGTCCCCACTAGCTGGAAGCTAGGCAATGTTATACCAATTTACAAAAACGGCATGAGGGAAGACTCAGGGAACTCCAGACCTGTTGGTCTAAACTCAGTACCTGAAAAAACTATGGAGAAGATTGTACTGGGTACTGCTGAAAGACATTTAAAGAATAATACAATCACCAGGCACAGCCAACATGAGTTCACAAAGGGAAAGTCCTGCCTAACGGATTTGATACCCTTCTATGATAAGGACACCCGCCTAGTGGATGAAGGGAAGGCAGTGGATGCAGCTTTTCTGAATTTTAGTAAGGCTTCTGATGCTGTCCCTCACATCATCCTTCTGGACAGGACAAGTTGACAACTGTGGGGTGAGCAGGTTTACAGCTCACTGGGTGAAGATGCGACTGGGTGGCTGGGCTCAAAGGACCCCAAAGTGAATGGGGCTACATCTGGTTGGTGACTAGTCACTATCTGTGTTCCTTAGCCTTCAGTTCTATGGCCAGCTCCCTTCAATATGTTGGTCAATGGTGCAGAAGTTGAATGCACCACTAGTGGGTTTGCTGATGATACCAAACAGGGAGGTGCTGTCGACCTTTGAGGGACAAGAGGACTTGCAGAGGGACCTAGATAGATTGCAGCATGGGGCAATGATTAATAGGATGAAATTTAATAAGTCCAAATGCCAGATTCTGCACCCAGACACAAGTACCAACTGAGAGAGGAAAGGCTGGAGAGCAGCCCTGCAGAAAGGGACCTGGTGGTGCTGGTCAACATCAGGCTCAACATGAGCCAGCAGTGTGCCCTGGCAGCCAGGAGGGCAACCTGCATCCTGGGGTGCATCAAAAACAGTGTAACCAGCTGGTCAAAACAGGTGATTATCTCGCTGTGTTCCGCGTTGGTGCAGCCTCACCTGGAGCACTGTGTGCAGTTCTGGGCCTTGTAGTTTGAGAAGGATGTGAAGGTCCTTAAATGCATCCAGAGGAGGGCAACAAAGCTGGTGAAAAGTCTGGAAGGAATGTATTACAAAAAGCATCTGAGGATTTTGGGATTGTCTAGTTTGGAGAAAAGGAGACTGAGGGGCTACCTCATTGTTTTCAGCAACTTTCTGAGGAGGAGACATGGAGAGGGAGGTGCTGATCTCTTCTCCCTGGGATCCAGCAACAGGATGTGTGAGAATGGTTCAAAGCTGTGTCAGAGGAGGTTTAGTCTGGACACTCGAAATAATTTCTTTACAGGGAGAGTGGTCAAACACTGGAACAGGGTTCCTAAATAGGTGGTACATGTCCAAAGCATGTCAGTGTTTAAGAGGTATTAGGACCATGCCCCTAATAAAATGATTTAACTATTGGTCAGCCCTGAATTGGTTTGGCAATTGGACTAGATGATGGCTGTAAATCCCTTCCAAGCGTAACTATTCTAGTCTAGTCTAGTCTAGTCTAGTCTATTCTCATCCCTAAATTCTGATGAAGTTTTTCCTTGATTAAGAACAGTAAGCTTCAAGCAAAGATTTTTTAGAGCTGTGTACTGTGAGATTACTACACCCCTTGCAGCTTGTTTGCTCATCTTGTATTTAGGATGCAGATTGTGCTGTGAAGTGTTGGTCTGTTACCAGGTTTGTAACATGTATGAAAAACTTGAATAGACTTAAGTTTCACTGCTGACCATGTTTTATAAAGTATGTAACAGATTTATCACAGGACTTTATGTCTATATCCAGAATTAAGTTAGACCTTAAGAAAAATGTAAAGATGTTAAAGATTGGGTATGAAGTCAGTCTGTGATTGCAGCTTTAGTTCTTCCTCTAGTATCTTATATATTCTTCTTTTTTTAAAATACAGCAACCAGATAAATTGAATCTGAATATGTGAAAACTGTGATGAAGACTGTAAAATATTTAAAAATATTTAATATTTTAAAATATGTTAAAATATTTAACATTTTGAAGATGATTGTTTTGGATCTGGCTGAGGTGGAGTTAACGACCCCATAGAAGCCCTCACAGTGCTGTGTGTTGCATCGGTAGCTAGACAGGTATTGATAACACCAGTGCTTTGGCGACTGCTGAGCAGTGCTCACACAGGCCAAGGCTGTCTCCCTAACACCACCCCCCCCAGCCCTGCAGCAAGCTCAGGGCCACAGGGGTGGGCAGAATCCTGGGAGGGGACAGAGCAAGGACAGCTGACAGAAATTGACCAAGAGGATGTTCCATACCATATGGTGTCCTCTCAGCAATAAAAGCTAAGTGAAGGGAGGAGGAAGGGGGCATTCATTGTTACAACATCTGTCTCCAGGAGCAACCACTACACACATTGAAGCCCTGCTTCCTGGGAAATGGCTGGACATCATTTGTTGATGGGAAGTAGAGAATAAAATCTTTTGTTTTCCTTGCTTCCATGCATGACCTTGGCTTTTGCTGTAATTAAACTGCATTTATCTTGACCCACAGGTTTTTCTTCTCATTTTCTTCCCCCTTGTTCTGCGGAGGAGCAGTGTGACGGAGTGGTCTGGTGGGCACCTGGCATCCAGCCAAGGTTAACCCGCCACTTTTAATTACAAGGTAAAGGGGAATATTAAACCAAGCATATTCCCCTTATTGACTTTTTTCCTTTTTTTTTTTCTTTTTTTCTTTTTTCTTTTTGGTTTTGTTTTAATTTTATCTTTAAAATCTGACTTTCAACAACACTTTGATTCTTTCCTTCTTGGAATAACTTTATTTCCCTTGAAACTCTTAATAGGAATTTATAATCAGCTACAACCTAGAGCCTTTTTTCACTTACACAGCAAAATGTCAGCTTTTCAGGCAAAGGGAAGCATTAGAAGGAAGATCTATGGGAACACTCCAGGGACAGCAATGCTTATATTTATGAACTTGTGTCCTCCATGAGAACACATTGGGAAACTAA
This sequence comes from Syrrhaptes paradoxus, assembly GCA_013400615.1. NCBI lineage: Eukaryota > Metazoa > Chordata > Aves > Pterocliformes > Pteroclidae > Syrrhaptes > Syrrhaptes paradoxus. The sequence continues at coordinate 78,192 of VZTO01001379.1, forward strand.
TGGCAACTTTATTAGATTTCACAAATTAATCTGGAATATGATGCTTTGCTCAATGAGTAGCTACGGACAACTCCATCTTAAGATGCAAAAAAGAGATGAATAGTGTGATAGTATTTCACACTTGTAAAGAGAGAGACAGCTTTTGACTACCAATTTTAATGAATCATGGAATTATTTTAGCTCCAATGCTTTGTTTGTGCAGTGCCACTCTTGGAAAAAGATGAATTTGCATGTATTTTTCATATTGATTTGGCTGTTTATATTTCAGAGTACTCTAGAAAGACCTTGTAGCTCTGTTGTTCTTCCCTTACTTCAGCCTCTAAAGTAGGAAAAGTATGTCCAGCAACACTTGAGAAAAGACTTTCAAAGAGGTCATGAACTGGGAATCTGAAAACAGGAGCTCCTTCAGTAGTTACTTCTATAATTTCTGTTTTGCAAATATTACTACTTGGCAATTACAACTGTCTATCCAGTTGTATGTAAAAACACCGAATAACTATTAAGATTTTTATGTGCTGCCCTGTTCACAGAATAACAGGGTGGTTCAAACTAGAAGAGAGCTTTGTCCTTCATCTTGTACAACCCTGCTGCTCAGGAGAGGAGTGCTGGAAGGGGCTGCCTTTGCTCAGTGCCCACAGCTGCTGCTCTCCTCCGTGCCAAAGCTCAAAGAGCAAGACAAAGGTCCTGCTGGAGCTTGCACGCCTTGCCTGTGCACGCAAAGGAGCTCTGGACAAAATGCATGAGGACCGAGCCTGCGGCTGCTGAAGAGCAGTGAGGTGAAGGGCAGCCACAGCTGCTCCCTGGTGTCATTACAGGAGTGCTGGGGGCTGCCCCTGGACAGCTGCCTGGGGAGGAAGGCTGAGGCCCTTTCAAAGGGGGAAAGCCTGCTCTGCAGGATGCTTACTGCCTTCTCAAGGGTGGGTTTTAACCTCAGGCTTGTCAGGTCCTGTGATGAGAGGCTGGTGCCCCAAGCACAAGGTCCCAGCAATGGGCAGACCAGCAATGAGCTCCTTGGTGCCAATGGAGTGCCCTGACTTGGCTCCTCCAAGGGCTCCTGTCAGGGGAGAAAGACTCACTCCTTGTCACTGGAGGGAAAGCCCCTGAGATGACAGAGTAGTTGAGGTTGGAAGAGACGTCTGGAGGTCACCATATCCAAGGTCCCCATTCAAGCATGTTTAAGTAAAGCAGGTTGCCCAGGACCCTGGCCAGATTGTTTTTGAAGGTCTTCAAGGAGAGGGAGTGCACCAGCTCTCTGGGCAACCTGTTGCTGTACTCAGTCATCTTCACAGTAAAAGAGTGTCTCCTCATGTTTACGAGAAACCCTCCTTGTTTCAGTTTCTGCCTATTGGCTCTTAGTCTGTCACTGGGTGCCACTGGAAAGATCCTGGCTCTGTCTTCTTTACGCCTTCCTTTCAGCTGTTTGGGAACCTTGAGGAGATCCTTCCCTGAGTCTTTCTTTCTCCAAACCAGACAGTCCCTGCATTCCCAGTCTTTCCTCCTACAGGAGATGTTCCAGTTCCTTCATCGTCTTAGTGATCCTTTGTTTTACTCTAGAAGCTCCACGTCTCTCTGGTACTCAGGACCCCTGAGCTGAGCACAGTATTCCAGTAGTGGCCTCACCAGTGCTGAGGAGAGGGGAAGGATTACCTCACTTGACCTGCTGGCAAGACTTCTTTTGCAGCCCAGCATAGCTCTGGCATTCTTTGCCACATGGGCATGGTGCTGACTCTTGTTCTTGCTGTCTGCCACTCCCTCCCCATCCTTTTCTGCAGAGTTGTTTTCCAACTGGTTCATCTGCCGACATACACTGCTACAAGGGGTTGTTCCTTCCTAGGGCCAGGAATTCTCACTTTCCTTTGTTAAATTTGATGGTCTTTCTGTCAGTCCACTTCTCCAGCTTGTAGAGGTCCCTATGGATGTAAGCATGACCCTCTTGCCTATCAGCCACTCCTCCCAATTTTATGTCATTGATGAACTTGCTGAGGGTACATTCTGTCCCATCGTCCAGATCATTAATGATGATGTTAAACAGGCTTGGAAACAGTAAGTGATCCTTGGGTACTCCACTAGTTACTGGCTTCCATCAAGACTTTGTACCACTGACCACCATCCTCTGAGACTGCTGTTCAGCTAGTTTTCAATACACCTCACTGTCTGCTGATCTATCAGCTTCTCTGTGAGGATTTAATGGGAGACAGTGTCACAAACCTTCCTCAAATCTAGGTAGGAAATATGTACCTCCCTCCCTTTGTGTACCAAGCCAATAATTTCAGCATGAAAGGTTATGACAGATTCACAGAATGGTACAGGTTGGAAGGGACCTCTGGCAGTCATCTAGTCCAAACCCCTGCTCAAGAAGAAACACCTAGAGTCCAGATGGCTTTTGAGTATCTCCAGCAATGGAGACTCAAAAAATCTCACCACAGTAAAAAGATGTTTCCTGATCTTCAGGAGGAAACCCCCATACTTCACTCTGGGCCCATTGCCTTTTATCCTCTCACTGGGAAACACTGAAAAGAGCCTGGTTCTGTCCTCTTTGCACCCTTCCTTCAGGTATTTATATGCATTACTAAGTTAAGGCAGACAATATTCACTGGTCTCCCCTCCACCCATCTACCAAGCCAGTCATTTCATTGTAGAGGGCTGTCAAGTTGGGCATGGATGACATTTCCTTTGTGAATATATGCTGACTACTACTGATTACTGCCTTCTCCTTTATGTGCCTGGAAACGGTTTCCAGGATTAGTTAGTTCATAACTTCCCCAGTGATCAAAGTGAGGCTGTCCAGCCTGTAGGTCGTTGTGTCCGTCTTGCAGTTCTTGAAGACAGGAGTGACATTTGCTTTCCTCCAGTCTTCAGGCACCTCTCCCAGTTGCCATTATCATTCAAAGATTATTGAGAGCGACCTCACAGTGACATCAGCCAGCTTTCTTGGCACTTGTGGGTGCAGGCCATCAGGCCCCATGGACGTATGTATGTCCAGTTTGCTTAAGTATTCTCTAACCTCAACTTCTTTCACCAGAGATAAATCTTCCTTGCTACAGACTACCCTCCAGGTGTCTGGGGCCTGGGACTGTTGAAAATCAATCTTTCTAGTTAAGACCAAGATGAAGAAGGAATTCAGTACCTCAGCCTTTTTCCTCTCTTGTGTAACCAGATCCTCTGTCTTTCAGAATAATGGCCCTGCTTTTCTCTAATATTCCTTTTGTCACCTATGTACTTATTATAAGCTCTTCTTTTTGTCTTTGACATCCTGTCAAGTTCAACTCCATTTGGGCTTTATCTCTCCTAACTTCATCCTTCGATGAAGTTTCTTTATTCCTCCCAGGTTACCTGTTATTGCTTCCACCCTCTCTGTTAGTTTCCTTTTTGTGTTTGAGTTTGGCCAGGAGCTGCCTGTTCATCCATGCAAGCCTTGTGGCATTTTTACCTGACTTCATATTCTTTGGGATGGACTGCTCTTGAGCAGATGAGTTTTGAATATTAAGTGGCTTTTTAAGGCCACTTCTCCCTCCATGGCCTTATCCCAAGGAATACTCCAAGCAGATCTCAAAGAAGTTGGAGTCTGCTCTACCAAAGTAAAAGGTTATAAGCTTGCTTTTTGCCCTTCTCCCTGCCCTCCAGCTCAGGAACTCTGCCATCTCGTGGTCCTGCAGCCAAGGCTGCCTTTGACCTTCACATCCCCCATGAGCCCCTCCTTGTTGGTGAGGATGAAGTCCCCCAGAATGCCACTCCTATCAGCTCCTCTGTCACTTGGAGTAGGAATTTGTCATCAATGTGTTCCAGGAATGACTTGGATTGATATTGCCTCACTATGCTGTCCCTCCAGCAGTGGGGCAGTTGTTGAAGTCCTCCAAGAGGACTAGGGCCTGCGAATGTGAGGCTACTCCTGTCTGCAGAGGGCCCGATTAAGTTGTTCTTCCTGGTCAGGAAATCTACAGACACTCATTATAATGACACCTTTACCTGTCCTCTCTTTAATCGTAACCCACAAACACTCCTTTGGTTCCTCATCCATACCCAGGCAGAGCTCCATGCACTCTAGCTGCTCTCTCACATAAACGGCAACTCCCCTTCCTTGTCTTCCCATTCTGTCTTTCCTAAAGAGGCCGTATCCCTCCACTGCAAGACTCCAGTTATGGAAGCCATCCCACCACCTCTCTGTGATCCCAAGAAGATCATAGCCCTGCAACTGCACACAGACTTTAAAATATCATGTTTATATGCCATAGTGCAGGTGTCCACCAAAGCCTCTCTATCAATCCTCTCCTCATCTGACAGAAAAGAGAAAATATAACTGTTGCTGCCTGATATGGCTGGCAGCCAAACATCATGCAGCCCTGGGGATGGGGGAGAGAATTTAAAAGATAAAGGGAAAAGAGACTCACGGGTTGAGACAAGAAAAAACCATAAACTAGAGTAAAATTGAATATAATAATGATACTAGTGATGATTATACTAATAGTAATGTATACAAATATGCAAATGAGTTTTACTCAGTGAAAATTCTCACCACCAGATGACCAATTCTCAGCCTGCTCCCAGGTAATGATCCCAGAGTAAGGAGAGTGCTCAAACCACAATTCCAGAAAAAAGGTAAGAGCTCGAGCACTTGAGAGATGAAGAGCCAACTTAGATAGCAAGAGGTGACCCTGAGAGAGAGAGAAGCAGAGAGACAACTTCCCTCATCTATATACTGGGCATGACATACATGACATGGAATATACCACTGGCCAATTTGGGTCTCAGTCCTAAACCTAAGGTTGAATCCTAGGCTAGTAGTTGGGGCTGTGCTCCCTCCCAGCTTCTCCTGCACCTGCAGACACTGGCACAGCAGATAAACTTAAGAGTCCTTGACTGTCCTGGCAGTAACTGTAAACATCAGTATGTTATCAGCCTTCTTCTCAGCACAAATCCAAAACATAGCATCTCACTAGCTACTGTGAAGAAAGTTAACTCTATTCCAGCTGAAATCAGGACAATAATGAAGGGCTCATGGGTCAAGATAAGGACAGGGAGATCACTCACCAATTACTGTTAACTGGCAAAGCAGACTTGAATTAGGGAAATGAGTTTATTAACAATCAAATCAGAGTAGGATAATCAGAAATAAAAACTAAATCTTAAAACACCTTCCTCCCAGTCCTCCCTTTTTCTGGGCTAAACGTAATTACTCCCAGTTTCTTTACCTACTCCCTGCAGCAGTGCAGGGGCATAGGGAATGGGGGTTGGGGTCAGTTCATCACATGCTTTTTCTGCTGCTCCTTCTTCCTCAGGGGATGACTCCTCACATTCTTCCCCTTCTCCAACATGGGGTTCCTTCCATGGGAGACTTCTCCATGAAGTCCTTCTTCCTCCATGAATTTCTCCAATGTGAGCCCTTTCCATGGGCTACAGTTCTTCATGAACTGCTCCAGCATGGGTCCCCCACGGGTTCACAGGTCCTGCCAGCAAACCTGCTCCAGTGTGGGTTCCTGTCTTCATGGCTCCACAGGTCCTGCCAAGAGCCTTCTCCAGTGTGGGCTTCCCACAGAGTCACAGCCTCCTTCGGGCATCCACCTCCTCTGGCATGAGGTCCTCCAGGGATTGCAGGTGGAGATCTGTTCCACCTTAACCTCCATCCATGGCTGCAGCTGCTTCACCATGGGCTGCACCATGGGGTGCAGAGGAATCTCTGCTCCGGCACCTGGAGTACCACCTCCCCTCCTTCTGCACTGAGTTTGGTGTCTGCAGAGTTGTTTCTCTTACATATTCTCAACCCTCTCTTACGACTGCTGCTGGTGTTGTGGTCTTTCTTCCCACTTATGTGATCACAGAGACACTACCACTGTTACTGCTGGGCTCAGTCTTGGTCAGCAGACCATCCCGGAGCCAGCTTGAATTGGCTTTATTGGACATAGGGGAAGTTTCTAGCAGCTTCTCTCAGAAGCCACCCCTGTAGCCCCCCTGCTACTAAAACCATGCAAACCCGATACAAAGAGGAAAAGGCATAAAATGCTTTCCTTTTTTTTTCCCCAGTGGCAGCTTTGAAGACAGTAGGGAATATTTCTTCTTTCTTCTGCAATTTATGTGGGAAAAATATTGCCCACTCTGCACTTTCATGGCTCCTTGAACAGCTAAAATGTCAAACTCTAAATCGTTCTAAGTGTGACATGATGCAACCAGTGTTGGAAAGAAGCTATGGGCTATGTTTGGTCTGTGTGGACTGTGTTCATTGACTTTAAATGCACCATTGTTAAAAATGAGTTTGCCTCAGCAGCTATGTAATGTTAGATCTTCAGCACTTGGTGAATGGCTTGATTTGATCAATAAAGCCTGAAAATTAAAGGGACTTATTCAGCATATACTGACACATTTAAAGGTAAATAAAGTCTGACTTCATCCTTAACCTGCTACTTTGTGGGGAAAAGGGTGATTAGATTAAAAATAAAATAAAACCTTGCCACAACTGACTTATTAGATGGCTTTCTACAAAATCTAAAGCATTAGCTTAACATTTAGCTGAAACCATGCCAAGCAGTCCTTAAAACTTGTTCTATCATTGCCCCGCCTTCTCCACAGACAGTAGGTATCTCTATATATGCGTGTATGCATGTATAAATACAAAATTTTCAATGCAGATGGGCACTTCTTTCCTCATTGTAATGCTCCAATGCCTTTTTAGTCTCAATTTTCATTGACAAGGTTTAGCCACCTGCCTTCTGGGGCCCTAAGCTGTAAAGGACAATTCATGCAGTTTTACAAAAACTGCAAATTGACTGTCGAGGCTCCGATAAGGTAAAGCCTTGTGATGTTTCAAAGCATTCCAGCTGTAGACTCTAAGCACTATTCCTTGCAGATATGAAGAAGCGAAGAATACACCGAAGGTCTTACTCCCTTCACTAACAGAGAACTTAGTCTTGCTCTCACAACAAAGTAGCAAACCCTAGCTGAGCAAGGCCGCTAACAATGGACTCAGTCTTACTCTTACAATAAGATTGCAAACTCTTCCTGAGTAAGGCCCTGCCTCTGCCTATAAAAGGTGAACAAGCAAAAGGGGGGAGGGGGGCTACCACCTGAGGACCCCTGAGATAATGACAGACTGATCGAGCAACCACAGAATCACAGAATCACAGAATGTTAGGGATTGGAAGGGACCTCAAAAGATCATCTAGTCCAATCCCCCTGCTGGAGCAGGAACACCTAGATCAGATCACACAGGAATGCATCCAGGTGG
>VZTO01001379.1:93022-111508 GCA_013400615.1 Syrrhaptes paradoxus
CCCTCCCTCTGTCTATGGAGAGAAGAGAGACCGAATGTATTTGTCCTTGAGGGTATCCTAGCAATAACTAGAAATGTTATCTTCGTATCAGCTTTTCTCCTGAGCAGGAATTGAAAACATAGCTACTTGCTAGCTATTTATGAAGAGAAGGGAGAAAAGGAAAAAAAAAATTAGCTCCCTCTGCTTAACCCACTACAATCAGATACAAAGATATAAAGCTATTCAGTGGTATTCAGGAGAGTCTGAATTCTGGAACCAGTAATTCTAGGCAACTTGGGTTACTGGAATGACTTTTGTAATGCCTTGAGAAACGTAAACTTTGCTGCTGAGGAGGACTGAATCACCAGTGTCAGTGCAAGCACCTATGCAATTTACAAACGTTGCACATGGACTGCCTTGGCGAACAGATGAGGAATTAAAGAAAACAAATGAGATTTCTGAACTAGCACTCTGGAGTTAGGTAATAGTAGAGCTGGGTGTTTACACTATCCCATGTCCTTGGTGAGTGGTAGAGAGATTTATAGTGTATACTCATATATAGAGTGTGCTTTAAAGCTTTTGAGTATCTAGTTAAAAACATACTCTGGACTTAAATATTCTCCTATCTAGTCATTCTCAGGAAAAAACTCAGAACTGCAGAGAAGTGTTTCCTCCTGCTCCCTCTCCTACCACCTCCATATTCACTCTCCTTAGTTGGGGGACAGGCAATTGCAAAATTCATCACCTGCTGATACCTCTCTTAAGTCTGATCCAGAGTAACTGCTCTTGCCTGCTGTCTGTTCCTGGAGGCCCTCCTCTACAGTGGCTGTCTGTCAGTCTAGAAAGCTGAGCTTATGTGGGGAGATAAAGTGAATTTGTAGCAAAGTGGGACAGAACTGAGAGTTAAGTAAGCCATGCAGCCTAAAGGTATGCTGATTTAACTAGCTGGGTGTCAGGGACTGGGCTATAGAAGCACAAAAAAGCCCCCCCACAACTCAGGCAGGTGACAACATCCCATACTTCTGTTTTTTTTTTTCATATACCTTAGCTACAGCAACCACATGTCACAGATGCCTTTCAAAAAATCTTGTCTACCATTTTTGTATCATTTAAACCTACTTTGTGGATATTAACAGTTTAGTCCAATCATGTCTTCCATATATCCTACTGTTCTACAATTTCTGTTTACACAAACAAAAAAATTGTTTTCATGCATAGCAACTAGATCTTAAAATTATTCTACCTAAGACATTAAATATTTATGAACATCTAGTTGATACTACATTTGTTTCTTGCTTTGTTCCTAAGTTTACACAACTTTTAGAATTAAATGTAAGGTAAGATGGCAGAAAATCTTTTAAAATCCCTCCTTCCTACTGGAGTAAAGACAAAAGTACAAATGCCAAATTTATAGAGCTTTTTATCTGCTCCTGAAATTTCTACAAAAGCTTGTTGCTGACCAGGAAACTAGGTCATGCAATTGTTCTTCAATAAAGATCATCCTTTGATGTGTCTCAGCAGCTGCCTTTCTTTAACAGGAGTCCTGCAGTTTGAGCTCTTCACAAATTGAGCTTCACACCACAGATATTTCTTTTGCTTTAATGAAATTCTTCCATCTGACTTAAGTTTTTGCGATTGATGTGTCCCATTCATGCCATGAGGTTATTTTGTGTTGCATTTATTTAATTATTGAATATCTTTTCACATGGACTCTTCTAAAGTTCAGAACTATGTTTGCAAACACTTCCGCCAAGCTAACACCAGAGATATACTGTCAGAGGGTGGACACTAAACATAAACAGGCAACAAGTGCAACAAGTGTTGACAAATAGCAATAAAATTCAGGTCAAATTGATCTTCTGTGGTCACCAGTAGCATTTTGGGAACATAACTTCTCAAGAAGCCATGTTTTTTAAGCTTTCTAATGCTGAGAAGAAACTAAATACTGTTTTGTTTTTTTTGTGGCTGTTTAAACCACCCATGTTAGCAAATACACTGTGAAATGTATAACTCATTTGATCAGATACCCCTTAGTATGGATATGAACTATGACTCTATGAAAGGAACTGTCACTAAGTTACCTTGATATTAATGGGATAAGAAGGCAAAGTTGGAAGTGTTTGGGATAAATTTAATAATAGAATCACTTTGCTTTTAAGAAAGATACATGCATACTACATACACACACACACAAATAAATTATTTATTAATAACTGTTTGGCTTCAGTGCAAATAATATACTCAGTTTTTGAGGGCTCCCATTTAATAAAGGTCCTACTCAAATAATTCAACCTGGTTAACTCTGTCTCCCTCAACATTTCTGAATACATAATCTGTTATAAAACACAAAGTACTTAATTTGTTGAAGGAAAAAATTACTTTTTCTGTCTGCTGTTCTGAGTCTAGGAATTTAAGCATTGAATCGCAACTATTTCACTATGCTTTTAGCATGGATAAGGAAAGGAAAGTGCTGTTGAACAGGTTTATACATTGAAAGAAACATTTTAGTAAGGTGAATGTCTGCTTCTCTAAAGTTTAAGCTGTTAAATATCTTGCAGAAGCCAGAATATATTTGCAGTTTACTACAAATGTGTATAAGATCCACTTCATATTATCATTGAAGCAAGGACCTAAACTTTCATATTTCCAGTGAGTTTGTTTAAACTTAAAATGAAGGTTTACTTATGTAAATCTAGGCGCAAGCCAAGTAAAGTGGCTTTCTGTTTTGTGTGTTCAGACAGAAAATACCTCTGCTTCTTCAGAAATATTATGGTCCTTGTATACTGAAGAAGGGAGAGTATATTTCTTTCTTCCTCATGATTTGCAAAAGTGGGTCAACTTCCATTGCTCTCTGCAATTTATAGGTTAAGAACAGCTCTGGGATTTTGTCTTGGAACTCAATGTAGTGACAACTCTAGACATGAAGAACCCCAGGGACTGCTTTGTGCCCCAAGGGTCTGGAGGGCTTTTGGCTGCCTTGAGCTGTTCATCTCAGGACTGGGCCTTTTCTGTGACCTCAAGCTCTGAGGTAGGAGAAGAATGTGTGAGAGCTAGTGAAAGGTCAAGGTATTGCTGTAGGTGAACAGTGGACATGGAGGTTTGGATACTACCATGGGGAGAAGATGTATGTAGAAAGAGTTATTCCAAGCCACATTCTAAGCAGTCATTTCTGAGTCAAGCATACTAAGGAAACCTGCTCTACTGAGGGCAAGATCCATGTCTATGACTACTTGCAGTGTTAAAAAGATAATCTATGTATTTTCATGGTTTTGTAAATTCACAAGCTTACTTCTAATACCATTTGGCAAATAGAAAGGAGTACAGGAAAACTTTTATAGTGAATGAAAAAAAAAGGATAAGTGGAGCAGATCTTTCTTGATTTCTGTTTGCAAGCTAAATATGGGTTCTTTTTAAGTTACAATGTTATCGAGAGCTTGGGTATTAGAAAATCATAGAATCGTAGAATGGTTAGGGCTGGAAAGGACCTTAGAGATCATCTAGTTCTAACCTCCCTGCCATGGGCAGGGACACCCTCCGCTAGACCAGGTTGCTCAAAGCCTCATCCAACCTCGCCTTGAACACCTTCAGGGGTGGGGCATCCACAACTTCCCTGGGCAACCTGTTCCAGTGTCTCACCACCTTCACAGTAAAGAATTTCTTTCTAATATCTAGTCTAAATCTGCCTTCGTCCAATTTAAATCCTTTACCCCTTCTGTCACTGTATGCCCTTTTAAAAAATCCCTCCCCATCTCTCCTGTAGACCCACTTCAGGTACTGGAAGACTGCTGTAAGATCGCCCCGGAGCCTTCTCTTCTCCAGGCTGAACAAACCCAACTCTCTCAGCCTGTCCTCATAGGGGAGGTGTTCCAGCCCTCTGATCATCTTCATGGCCCTCCTCTGGACCCACTCCAACAGCTCAGTGTCCTTCTTGCCCCAGACCTGGACGCAGTACTCCAGGTGGGATCTCACGAGAGCAGAGTAGAGGGGCAGAATCACTTCCTGTGACCTGCTGGCCACACTCCTCTTGATGCATCCCAGGATCTTTTTGGCCTTCTGGGCCGCGATCGCACACTGCCAGCCCATGTTCAGTTTTTCATGTACTGATACCCTTAAGTCTTTCTCTTCAGGGCTGCTCTTAAGATATTCTCTGCCCAGCCTGCATTTGTGCTTGGGATTGCCTCGACCTATGTGCAGGACCTTGCATTTGGCTTTGCTGAACTTCATGAGGTTGGCATGGATCCACCTCTCAAACCTGTCCAGGTACCTCTGGATGGTATCCCTTCCCTCCAGCGTTGCCATCCCTCCTACGTAATAAGAGCAAAAGAGAATCTCCTCAAACATATATCCACATAGGTGTCACTCATTTCTTTTCAAAGAAGTCCAAGTAAGAACTGTAGTGGGCTGATCCCAGTTGACAGGTAAACCTCCACATAATCACTCACTCATTGCCCTTCAGCAAGACTGGAGAGAGAATAGAAAGGGAAAAAAGCAAGAAAAACTGGTCGGTCAAGATAAAGACAGTTTAACAAGTGAAGCAAACCTGCAAATGCTAGCAAAGAAAAATTAGGCATTAATTCTCTGCTTCCCATGGGTAGTCAGATGGTTAGTTACTTCCTGGAAAGCAGGGACTCAGTAAGCATAACAGGTGCATCAAAGAAAATGCTATAACCTCGAGGGGGATATATTCTTCTTTCTCCTCCTTTCCCTGAGCATTTATTGCTGAGTAGAGTGTCGTATGGCATGGGATATCTCTCTGTCCTGGTTTCAGCTGGGACAGCGTTAACTCTCTTCTTAGTAGCTAGGAAGAGGTTATGTTGTGGATTTGTGCTGAGAAGAAGGCCGATAACATACTGATATTTACAGTTGCTGTCAGGACAGTCAAGGACTCTTCAGTTTCTCTGCTGTGCCAGTGTCTGCACGTGCAGGAGAAGCTGGAAGGGAGCACAGTCCCAATTACTAGCCTAGAATTTGACCTTGGGTATAGGATTGAGACTCAGATTGGTCAACGGTATATTCCATGTCATGCACATCATGACCAGTATACAGATGAGGGAAGTTCTGTCTCTCTCTGGGTTGTTCCCTCCCTCTTGGTGTCATCTCTCACTGTCTTGTATGGCTCTTCATTTCTCAGAGGCTCGGGGTCTTATCACTTCTCTGGAACTGTGGTTTGAGCACTCTCCCTGCTCTGGGGACATGCTGAGCCTTGGTTACTTGGTGGAGAGCAGTATCGTGTATCACTCGTTTGTATATTTATTTGTATATTTGTATATATTACTATTAATATTATAATCATTATTGTTTTCAATTTCATTGTAATTTAGTTTTTAAATTGTTCCTATTTCCACCCATAAGTCACTTTTTTCTTTATCCCTTTCTCTCCCCAATCCCCAGGGAGGGGGAAGGGAGGGGGTCAGTGGCTGTGTGGTGTTTGCTGCAGACAAATGTGTTAAACCACAACACCTTCTGGTTTGTTGAGTTTGTCTGTCCCAACTGTGTCCCCACCGAAATTCTTATGCACACCCAGCATACTCACTGCAAGGCAGAGCAGGAAAAAGAAAATACCTTCATGCTGTGAAAAAAACATGTTCAAAAATGCCTAAAATGCTGGTATGTTATCAGCCTCATTAATGAGGAAAAGCATATGTTGAAATGATAGTTATGGCAATATTGCATGCTGGGAACATAGCAGAACCTAGCAATTTCAGAATTTCAGATACTGTTAGGTAAAATGTTACATGGGCTAAATGGTATGTTGGGAATTAAGGATACAAACTCACTCTGATGGAGGGAGAATTTTTTGGCATATGGCTTCCATCTGCTTTGAAAATTAGGGTTGAAGGGAAAGGAAGGAGAAGGAAAAGGTACTGGTCTATCAGAAGCTGTAAAAATAATATAGGAGGAAGGTCAACAACTAGTCAATTCTGCATCTTAATGTCAAAGTAATGAAAATCATATTCACTTGAAGTGATGGCAAGCACATAAGTGTGCTAGTAACAGGAGAAATAAGTTGCACTGTGTACTGTATCCATCTCCTTAAAAAGGTTAACAAACTACATTAACCATTCACTCATCTGTAGCTCATAATTAATCACTCCTTGAAAATTATATTGTATAATAAATGAGGACAGACATGATTCATTAAAACTTCTAATTAATTCTATTTTATACTATTTCATAGTTCATTGGTAAGTTCTGAGAGAAGGATTATGTTACAGGACATTTGATGTGTTACTGCCAAAAAAGTAAATAGGGGAAACATAATCTAGAATGCAGCATGAATATTTGCAGACGTAAATACTAATTACTTATCCCTAGTAGTGCTGGATATATACTCTGTGTCTTTTAACATCTTCACTGCCAATTTAGATTTTCATTGGTCTATAACCCAGCTGCAGAAATGAATAATAGGCTCAACCCTTTATTCTCTTCAGAGCATGTATATTGCCTCCTCTCCCACCAAATTCTCTTAAGAATAGCATTTTTACTCCTGCTAGGACCAAGCTTTTTATTGCATCATGAATATCTGAATATAATGTTTTCAACTACATGATAAAAGTTGAGTGATTAATGTGCAGGAGTGAAAAAAGCTCCATTTCAGTTCTTTAAAAAGTCAAAATAGTGATGAAGTGACTAGGAAGCACAGCTGTCTGAAAATCTATTTTTGTCTGAGGTCAAAAGCCTCAATTCAGTTTATAGTCTGTGCTGGTTTTGACCAGGATAGAATTAAGTTTCTTTGTAGTAGCTAGTATGGAGATATGTTTTGAATTTGTGCTGAAAATAGTGTTGATAACACAGGGATGTTTTCACTATTGCTGAGCAGTGCTTACACAGAATCAAGGCCTTTTCTGCTTCTCACACCACCCCACCAGTGAGTAGTCTGGGGGTATACAAGAAGCTGGGAGGAGATACAGCTAGGACAGTGTTATCGGTTTTCTGGCAGCGAGGAAGGGGTTAAGGTGTTGGCTCAGGGTCCCGCTCAGGAGGGTCCCGATCAGGAGGGACCCACCCCAAGCCAGGCCCCAAGGCAGGATTAGCCAATCGCGCCTCTGCGAATAACATATTGGGGAAGGGCCCACGCCCCCCAACTCCACCCCCCCCCTTCCTTCTTCCAGCGCGGTCGGGGGAAATGCCACGCGGTCCGGAGAAGCGCCACGCAGCGCGGCTGCGGGAGCGGAGCCGCTCCGGCAGCCTGCTGGGTTTCTGCGAACAAGATGCTGTAGCCCAGCCCCCGCCATGGCTCATCCGGGAGTCCTTCTTACCAGGAGATGATGAAGACCTCCGATGGTGAAGAAGAGGAGCGGGACTTGAGATATAATGGAACTGCACAGCACTCCAGTCAGCAAGAGAGAGAGAGTGAGCTTCTCCACCATTTTCCCTCGCCACGTGGTGAAGAAAAGCAGCTGTGGAGGACCCCACGCTGGAGTTGGGGGAGTTGCCGGGAGACTGAAGCCCCGTTGGAAGAATGCCACGTGGCAGGTGGGAGAGACGGTGATGAGAAAAGGTGTGGCTCGGACTGACTGCAATCTCCTCCCACTTCCCCCCATGTGCCGCCAGGGGAGGAAGAGGTATGGAACAAAGCCTTTGGGCCTTGGGACGAAGAGAGGGGTGGAGAAGTGCTTTTGTGCAAGATGCAGTTTCTCTCTTTCAATATCCTGCTTCTTGTTGCAAATAGTTAATAAATTCAGCTGTTCTACTGTTCTCCACGAGTCATGTCGGTTTCTTGCCCGTCACCCTAAGTGGTAAGTGAAACCCTCCCAGTTCCCTGCCTCAGCCCACCAGGTGTTTAGGAAACGGTACCTGTGGCTTCATGGACCACCACAACACAGACAGCTGACCCCAACTGACCAAAGGGATATCCCAGACCATATGATGTCATGCTCAGCAATAAAATCTAGGGGAAGGAGGAAGGCAGGGATGTTCGGAGTGATGGTGTTTGTCTTCCCAAGTAACCGTTACACGCCCTACTTTTCTGGAGATGGCTGAACACCTGCCTGCCCATGTGAAGGAGTGAATGAATCGCTTGTTTTGCTGTGCTTGTGCGCCTGGCTTTTGCTTTACCTATTAAACTCTTTTTATCTCAACCCATGAATTTTCTCTTTTACTCTTCCAATTCTCTCCTCTATCGCACCAAGGGGAAAGTGATTGAGTGGCTATGTGGTGCATACACCTGCTGGGGTTAAACCATGTGTCATGGTTTTAGAAGCCACCACCTTTTTAACTACTTGTTAAAAACCTCGTGGGCTGAGGACAGGAGGATTCACTCACCACTTATGGTCACAAGCAAGAAACCGACAGGACTTGAGAAAACAAACAAACAAACAAAAACTTTATTAACAATTTACAATCAAAACCGAAACAAGATAATGAGAAAAGAACTACATCTTAGAAAGGCACTTCTCCCCCACCCCTCCCTTCTTCCCAGGCCCAAAGGCTTTGTTCCTGGTTTCTCTACCTTCTCCCCACCCCTGCAGTATAGAAGGGCAGGGGATGGGGGTTGCAGTCAGTCCATGTTGTCTCTGCTGCTGCTTCCTTCTCAGGGGAGGGCTCCTCACAATCTTTCCCTGCTCCAGCGTGGGGTCCCTTCTTGCGGGAGAGTCCTTCACAAACTGCTCTAACATGAGTCCTTCCCACACAGGGTCACAGTCCCCTCCAACAACTGCTCGGCTCCAGCATGGGTTTCTTCAGCCTCCTTTGTGCACAGCTACTTTTTCCAATGTGGGGTCCTCCATGGCTACATCTCCATGAGCTACAAACGAGCTCCACACTGCAGGGGAATCTCTGTTCTGGGGGACCTCCTCCCTCTCCTTTCTCTTCACTGACCTTCGTGTCTACATAGTTGTCTCTCTCAGATCCTTACTTCTCTCTCTGCCGCAGGTTCTTTCACTGGCTTCTGAGAAAACTGGCTCTTGGGTGAGCCATGGCAGAGGCTTGGGCTGTAGCGGGTCAGGTTACAGAAGAAGCCGCACAGGCAGGCAGGCAGGTGGATGGCCAGGCCAGCCAAGCGAGGCCCTGCTTAGGGCTGTGCCAACCCCCATGTTCTGTGCCCCCTCTTCAATATGTCATTCGCAGAGGTGCTGATAGGCTCAGCCCTGGCCTGGGGTAGGTCCGGCCTGGAGCTGGGGGAACTTCCAGCAACTTCTCACAGGGGCCAGCTTGGTAGTGTTCCTCCCCTTGGCCCTTGAAGCTGGAGTCGGAGGGTTGAACCCTTAACCATTACTTACAAGAGCCACCACTGTAGCCCCTCCCTCACTACCAGAGCAGACTTGGAGCTGGGGTAACTTAGCAGTTACTGACAGGAGCCATCACTGTGGCCCCTCCCCTGCTACCAAACAAACCCACCACACAAAACCACACCACCACGATATATGCTTACTTTTAACTTATTTCGAGAATCTGAACTTCCATCGTGGAAAATATTATATGAATGCGTAACAAGGAGCCTCAGCTGAAACCAGGGCAATACTGCTGACTAGCAGCCAGCTACTTCCCTCTAGAAATATTACTATCAGGATAGGCCCAACTGGAGGTCTCCCTGAATTGCAGCTGGACTGCATGCCAGATGCCATCCCTGTTGAACAGGGACGCTTCTCAAGGTTAGAGATTCCTTACCTGAGACTAAGAGATCCTTCCCTATCGAAGGTGGAGAGCTCCCTTACCCATGACAAATCCTCAGTACATGACTGATAGCATGCTTAATTATTATTGTGAAACTTTACTAATCCATGTAGCTACCCGGTATTATAAATATTGGTTTGATGATTCCATCAGACGTAAAGCATTAACCAAGTTCTGAGACTAAGACTGGATCCAGACACACCTACCCTCCAAATGGAGTTTAGAAAGCAAGGCTTGCTCTGTTTGCTTGGGTGTTTCCTTAGGCTCTTAAATTCTCAGAATTGGAACAAATAGCCGTAAGCTTCCTCCTGGTTTTTGCCATGGCATTTTCAAGGAACATGGTACTTTGTTACTGTTTCACAAAAATGGATACCCGTGATCACTGGTGACCCCACAGATACAGTGGCAGTATGTTTTTGACCACAAGAGTTTCAATTATGCTGTCACTCTCTGCCTGTTGTTTATCTGCCAAAAGTGCAGAAGAGATGTATTGGATGTAAACACAGTTACCAACAGGCTTCCAACAGTTTTTCTGACCAAGTGTAAATATGTAGATGTAAGTAAAAAAGAAAAAAAAAAGAAAAAAGAAAACTATGTGTGAGGGTTGCTGCATGAAATCTTTTCATTTCATTTTACTTGGCAGTGATTTATTTAACCTTGGTTTGTCCTGGTGCAAAACCTCTTTAGCTTTGCTATGGGAGTAAAGATGCAGCTTTACTCTTTGTGCAACGCATCTTTCCTGGACTTCTTGTCAGTCATTTTACATCCTTTTCCATCAGTTCTTTTCAGACATATTTCAAGTTCTTTAGGCATTTGTCAGTTTCAGGAGATTGAAACAATTAGTAAATTCAAAATACTGAAATTAGTGATCTTCAAGTGTCAAAATACTTAATTTTCTAATAAAGCTTTGTTTCACAATTGCTACAAACTTTTATTTATGTGGAAAAACTTATTGAAATGGTATTTTTCTTATAATACTTAAATTTATAGACTATCACAAAAATGGAAAAATATTAATGGCAAAAGGTTAAGAAAAGATTTGGGGGTTATTTGAACAAGATATCTGTTTAACAAAAAAGTCAACCAAGCAAAACAAAAAAACCCCATAGTAAACCAGAAAATAATTTTCATTGTATCTGAAGCCATTAAAGTATTTTTGTTCATTTTTTTAATTTAAAAAAATTAAAATTCAGCCTACTCCCCTTCCATCAGCCACCAGTTCTGTATCTTACAGGAGGCTGTATCTTAAATTGATCCAGAAGCAAACTAACCACCAAATTTTTCTGTTCTTTCTTCAAAGAGATCAGGCTGGCTGACAGAGGCTCAAGAGCATGCTTACTGTAATTTATTGTTAAATGCTTACTAAGTGCTTTGATCAAGACCAATGAAAAGTGGTCAGGAAAACAACAGAGGAAATCTTAGAAGTTAATTCAATAAGGTCGAAAAATTTATAATTGCAATAACTTATTGCTAGGGAATTATTCACGTATTTATGATGTACCTTACATTCTTGATTCTTCAGTCTCCAGAAATGCAAACATTTTACAGACATGAGAAAGTTCTGGCAAGCTTTTGTTGTTTTTGTAGAGGCTACATGCACAATATGGGTGTAGTATCCCTGAAAGTCTTAAATCTCTCCTCTTTGAGGGTCTGTGTTAGCTGGTACATCTGTAAAAATGGAGGGGGTCCCAGCCAATGCCACCAATAATAAGATCAACTGTGACAGCCCAACATTATTTCTATAGTTGCCTTCATGTTATTTAAAAATAGAACTTTGGTTCATAAGGTAGGATTGATATGAAACTAAGGCACATGAAGCTGTGGATTCACAGTGCTCCTGTTTAATGCCTAATATTTTTTCTCTCTGTTTGAAAGTGTGAAAATTGCAATGGTCCACAGAAAAACAACAAAGTTTGATTTTAGTTACTAAGTATCTTGCAAATTGCATTATGTTGTGTAATTTACCTTATTGCATCTGATTGAATGCACCTCACTCTAACTACACCTGACTGCTCTTAGAATACAAATTTAGTTTAAAAGGTATGAAAGATATGGATAAAAAATACTGAGCTACCAAAACAAAGAAGAACCTGTTCTGTAAAAATTTGTATATACTTGCATTGGCTTCAGTATTCCCTATAGAACAGGGAGAGGTATTTGATCTTCAAGCCTTATTTCCAGATATCTCTCTCTCCCTTACAGTAAGAGCCTGTTCAAATACTGTTGCAAAAGGAGACTTGAAATATAAACAATGAAATCACTGAATTATAGAATTAATGGGATGAAGGCTGCATTGATGAAATATTTTCAGGTAGTGTCTTTTATCTTATGCATTTACATAACATAAAAATAAACCAGAAGAGGAAAAATAAAGGACAAGTTTTAATTGAGTTCATTTGCTTACTAATTTAAAGAACTAGAGAATATATGTCAGTTTCTTGAAGACATGGATTCTAATAAATTCAAATAGTATATGTGTTATTTTTTCAGCAGTGAATTTATCTGTAACTTCTAACAGCAATATTTTTTCCTTGTACTATTTCATGTGCTCGAAGTAGTAAAGATACTCTATCTCTTAAATAGCAAAAATGTGTTACCCACCTTTGAGTGGGACTCATACCTCTGCAGTTTCATTAGCAATTTAAGTCTTGTATAACTCATTGCTGTGAAAAAGAGGTGATTCCATTCTGCTCAGCATCTCTGGATGCTCATTCATGGCTTGAGCGCAGTCACACAGTGAATTAGATCTGAGAACAGCTTCACATGAAAATTAACTCTAGCAAAAAAAGTCTTTGTTGTCAGACAGATCATCTCTCTGATGTGGTCCATCATAGAGCTGCCAAACTGCTAGGGCAGGCAAAGGAGAGAAGTGGAAATGGGCCTTTTTTTTTTTGGTGCATATAATTTCTACTGCTCTCACTGAGACTTGTGTTATATTATGTAAGAATATAGACTAGAGATGAAGGCTTAGATCCTAAAAGGGGATTAGTGCTCTAGCTGTCAGTGATTCAGTTTTCCAAGTACCTGACTTTGGGAATTAGGATCTCAAGAACTTTGGGGGAATCTATGGCAAAATGAGCTCAGGGTGAATCAAACTCTGACGGGAGATCTAAACTACACGATTTACATCTGCTTAATCTACCAGACAGAACAATGTGTCAAAATGTCTTTTTTTTTTCCACAATGTGTGAAGTTCAGCCACTTCCATTCTTTACAGGTGGATTTCTGAGTGGGCACTAGAGAGTTTTTCATCCAAGTGGAGGTCAAAAATCTTCATGTAGAGCAGTTTTTACACTAAACAACTTAACAGAAACTGAAGAATGTTTAGTAGAGTGCTGCATGTAGACATTACTTGTTTTTTTTGATTCCTTACACTTCACAGAGTCATAGAATCACAGAATGGTTTGGCTTAGAAGAGACCTTAAAGATAATTTAGTTCTAACCCTCCTGCCATGGGCAGGGACACCTCCCACTAGACCAGGTTTTTCAAAGCCTCATCCAGCCTGGCCTTGAACGCCTTCAGGGATGGGGCATCCACAACTTCTCTGGGCAACCTGTTCCACTGTCTCACCAGCTTCACAGTAAAATACTTCTTCCTAGTATCTCATCTACATTTATCCTCTTTCACTTTAAAGCTGTCACTCCTTGTCCTATCACTACATCCATTTGTAAAAAAATCCCTCTCCACCTTTCCTTTAGGCCCTCTTCAGATACTGGAAGGTTGCCACAAGGTCTCCCTGGAGCCTTCTCTTCTCTTTGTGGAACACCAACTCTCTCAGCATGTCCTCATAGCGGAGGTTCTCCAGTCCTCTGATCATTTTTGTGGCCCTCCTCTGGGCTTGCTCCAGCAGGCCCATGTCCTTATGTTGGAGGCCCCAGAACTCAATACGGTAGTCCAGGTGGGGGTCTCACAAGAGGAGAGCAGAGGAGGAGAATAACCTCTCTCCACCTGCTGGTTATGTTTCTCATGACACAGCCCAGGATTTGGTTGGCTTTCTGGGCTGCAAGCACACCGTGTTCAAGGCCAGACTGCATGAGGCTTTGAGCAACCTGGTCTAGTGAAGGGTGTCCCTGCCCATGGCAGGGGGGTTGGAACCAGATGATCTCTGAGGTCCTTTGCAGCCCTAACCATTCTGTGGTTCTATGATTGCTGGTTCATATTCAGCTTCTCATCAACCAACACCCCCAAGTCTTTCTCTTCAGGGCTGCTCTCAAGCCATTCTCCTTCCAGCCTGTATTTGTGCTTCAGATTGCTTCGACCCACATGTAGAACCTTGCACTTGGCCTTGTTGAACTTCACGAGGTTAGTATGGGCCCACCTCTCAATCTTGTCGAGGTCCCTCTGGATGGCATACCTTCCTTCCATTGTGTCAACTTCACCACACAGCTTGGTGTCATTGTCAAACTTGCTGAAAGTGCACGCAATCCCACTGTCCCTGTCTCCCTCAAAGATGTTGAACAGCACTGATCCCGATACTGACACCCCTGCAGAACCCTACTCATCACCTGTCTCCACTTAGACATCATGCTGCTGACTGCAACTTTTTGAGTGCCACCATCCAGTGAATTCCTTATCCACTGAGTAGTCCACCAGTTAAACTTATGTCTCTCTGATTTAGATACAAGAATATTACACGGGGCAGTGTCAAATGTTTTGCACTTCTATTCCCATGCTCACTTCAGTTCCCAAGATAATGGTGGTGGGCCCTTGGCCAACAGGACAGGGCATGGTATGCTATAGTGTTATGCTCTGAGTGAAAAAAACACTCCTCGAAACATACCTTTAGTGAGACAAATCCCTCTAAAATAACACATAAGTGATATAAACTTCACTGAATAATGTCTTGTCACAGTTGTATGTTTATATTACAAGTGCTGTTTGTGGTACCTATTTTATAAGGATTCTGAGCAGAGAAACATCTTGCTACCAAAGACTTCCCTTGCAGATTAATATGATTGTCCACATGACTGTATTGTGTGGCTACTGCTGCACTGAAGACAACTTCAAAATTTTGTACCTCTGTATTGAATCTCTGTGACTGGATTTGAGTTGTTCACAGTAGCCTGACAAGTAATGTATGAGTTTTCTTGTCCTGACATTGACAGCATAATCTGTCTGTAAAGCTAAGTGAGCTTCAAAACACATAATACCTTGAAAATAGAACTCTGGGGAACCTAGACTTCAGTTTAGTTGGCTTGGGATCAATTTTTTTTTTTTTTTTCCAGGAAGGAAAATAGCATTATAAGCACTCTGTAGGAGGAAACAAACATTTGATTAATGGACTTTATTGTGTTCCTCTTTAAGAAAACAGATAGAAATGAAGAATCATTCAATGGTGATTTTGAAGAAAACTCTCTTTTTTCCCTACTCTTTGAAGAAATTATCTATTGTTTTGAGTAGAATGAGGACAGCTCAAAGGGTAGTATGAGAGGAGAGAGACCATGGCCTATCAGCTGCCTTTTGTAGATGACCCTTCTGATAAGTTAAAGCCACATCAGTGCCGATCTCCAGCCCGCTGGGATCAACATGGCGTGCTGAAACACACCAGTTTTCTGAAGGGGGAGCATTGCTGAGAGCAAATGCTACTGTCCTGTATGCAAGCTCCCAAGTTATTACCAAGGATTACATAATCTCAGTTTGTTTTATTTTTTTACATTCTACTGAC
This sequence comes from Syrrhaptes paradoxus, assembly GCA_013400615.1. Lineage (NCBI taxonomy): Eukaryota > Metazoa > Chordata > Aves > Pterocliformes > Pteroclidae > Syrrhaptes > Syrrhaptes paradoxus. The sequence continues at coordinate 108,283 of VZTO01001379.1, forward strand.
CTTCAGGTTTTGTCTGTTTTCCACTACATGGTGTTTTGAACCTGCTGCTTCTCCTGCTTGCAGTAGGGTTTCCTGCAGTGCTGCCTCACATGTCCACAGTCATTCTGTAATCTGAACGTCAGTTTACATTTTTGCTAACCACCAGCTCTTTATTCCCTCACATCAGATTTTCTCAGCAAAACTTAGACTTCTTAAAAAATAATTTAAATTTACTTTTTTTTTTTTTGTGTGGCTTAGTCATCCTTCCTGTTACATTGATCTTATGTTAATTACACAAGAGTGCTGCTTTCTATCCTTTATGCATTTACATTAGGAGAAACAGACATGTCACTGAGTGTTACGGTCCCTAGAGAAAATGTAGGAAAAACCTTGGAAGTTTACTTCAAAATCTAGAATAAAGTCCACTTACTCATTTAAATTATGCAAATGTTTATGAAACAGAGTTCGGTAGTGGCTTTTGACTACAGTGCTGTGTATTGAAAATGAAGAATGAAGAATACAAATAGAAAAATTTTGTACATAATATTAAGGATTAGACTTCTAAAGTCAGTTCAAGTTAAGAAATGTACAATTGCCTTTGCTTGAAAATTCTGTAACCTATTTTATGCTCTACCTAATAACATTAAAAACAGAATCATTCACCTGTTAAAGGTAAAACTTATTGCTTAACAATGCTAGAAAAGCTTGATAAAAGAGCTTTGCTTGTACACACAAGATATTTTTGAAGATACAGCTGATGATATCACAGGTGTTTTGCAGGGTAACACACCCCCCCCCCCCCGTTAATCACCTAATTAAGCAAAATGACTTGTCTGATAAATTAAATCCTGTTAACGATGACCAGATGCTGACAAAAAATCACAAGGGATTTTACTGAGCAATGATTACTTAAAAGTTATATTAGTGGTTTATAGCAGGCTTTGTTTGCAGCCACTGTGCAAGGAAAACCCTGCCTTGCCCCTCCTTGCTTCCAGCTTTGCCCCTGATTCAGTGCCTGAGGCTTACATGCCTTGCCAGCGATTTAGAGGGAGACTGAAGTCTGGAGACTTGCGGACCCACCCTTTCTTAAACCAACAGAAGCATTTTTGCTCAGGGATACTCAGTACTTCTGCACATGCACTTAACTTCTGGTGAGGGCGTGATTAGCCAAAGATATTTACTGAAGTTTTGCCAGTGGCTTCTTTTTGGAAAGAGGCAGTCCAGGCTTCCCCTTCAACACAGGTTCTCAAGTGTTGTTCCCGAACACCCCTTCTTCCAGTGCTTCCACCTGTGGCCAAACTCTGCTGTGCTTGCATGGCAGTCTGCTTCTGGGCTGCCTCTGGAAACCCAGGAGGCTTGGGTTCTGGAGCTTTGCCCTCCTGACAGACATCAGTCCAGGTGTGCACATCAGTAAAAGGGCCTCATTCCCCTGCAATGGGTGTTGCTAACCAGCTATCACATCCCCAGAAGAGCAGAGCAAGCCCGGCTTGCCTGTCAGCCACATCCATGGGGTTTTGGACTGGAGGACTCTGGCTGCTGTTGTAGAGGAGTGAGAGGTAAGGCTGAAACTAATGTGACTGCAGAATGACCTGGGATGTCTGGGTGTAGTGGCACCACCAGGAGGACCCTTCAGGGATGGCACTGTCAGCATGGCCCGTGTCCATGGCAACTGGGTGATTCATAGATCTTTGGGAACTGCAGCCTGGTGGCTGCTCCATAGACTTGGACAGCCTGGTGCTGGTGCTTGGAAGTGGGAGGCTGGGAGATCCAAACTCATCATACACCCCGATAAATTCTCACCTTGGCTTTCCTGCACTGCTGAGATAGTGTTGGAAAGCATTCCCTACAGTGGGTAGCTCTCTGGTTTTGAGAAAAAAACAGCCCCTGGAAAGCATCTGGATGTTTATTGGATTCAACAGTAGGCAAAAAGCCAAGCTCACAGCACCTCTCTGCTGATAATGTTCACAGGCTGCAACCACAGGACTGGCAAGGTCTGCACTTGGAGGCCTTTGCTCCAGAGGAGCACTGGGTGTAGGAGCCTGCTGGGAGGAGGGCCCCGGAGCTGCACCATGCCTTTGCTCTCAGTAGCTCCCCGCAGGGTCCCTTATGCCAGCAGAGGGTGTGCTGTTGGTGGCTGAGCTGTGCAGGTTATCATGCAGCTGTGGGGATCTGCTCTGGACCCTCTCTCTGACCATGTCCCTCCAGTGGCAGTTGGAAGAGGGGACTGTGCAGTCCTTGTGGTGGTCAGCCACTTGCACTGAGTGCAGGAGCAGGTTGAAAGGCTGCCTGCAGAGTGGGCACTTAGCACTCCTTCTGGCCTAGTCCTTCATACAGGGAAAGCAGAATTGGCTGAGGTAGAAGGTCATGTAGGTTGTGTCCTCGATGTCTGGCAGGCAGATGTGGCACTAGGAGCATTCTGCTGCCTCCCCTGGCCCTAACTGTTGCATCTGGTTCATGCCACTGTCCCTTGCTGCAGAGTCACTCTCCTCCAGGTCTTGCACTGTGCCCAGCACCGTGTCCTGCCAAGAGAGATGTGCTAAGTGCTGAAGATTTTCTGGTGCTGGGAGTAGAAAAGCAAAGAAAGGCCCAGGAAGCTGTGGAGGAGGGAAGACAAGGACCTCTTGAGGGGTCCCCTTGCAGGCTGGAAAGAAGCAGCGGTCCTGTGGGCCAGCTAGCCCCAGGGTCTTCCCTGGATCCCTGTCTTCCATAGGCAGGCTGCCAGTGCTGGATGGAGAGGTCCCTGGGAAACCTTCTGCTCAGGCCCCAGGGAAGGCAGATTTGGGCAAAGGCCCTGGGCAGGGGTAAGCATGTGTGGCTCTGGTTGGGAGAGGCTCCAGCTGGGGCTTGGTGGGATCTGGGGCAGGACAGAGAGATGTGGGGCTGGGCTGGGATGTACATCTGCCTCTGCACCCCTTTGGAGGTGGGCTCCAGGGAGGGAGGGATGGAGAGCAGCAGGGGAAGCCTGGGTGTCCTTTGCATCTCCTCAGTGCTCATGCTGTCTGGAGCAGGCTCTGGTGAGCTGTCAGGGAGCCCAGGGGGAAGAGCTGACGTGCCCAAGCCCCAAAACCCCTGTGCTCTTCCCCTTGGGTTATCACAGAGTACCTGCAGGAGGCAGTCAGGGAAGGTGGAAGAACTTTCGAGGATTGAGCATTGTCAATGTCCCTGGCACTCTTGTTGTGCCCATGGCACTGGGACAGGCACTGACAGGCCTCGTAACATGGCGCAGCAGGGTAGAGGAAAGAGGAGT
>VZTO01001380.1:0-16025 GCA_013400615.1 Syrrhaptes paradoxus
AGCTGCCTGATGAGCGAAGCTCTTAACACTAACGCCAAGTCAGCAGCAAGGTACAGGGACACACATGCCATTTTTTTGTCTCTAACAAGATTTATTTTTACTTTTTTTTGGTGAAATGTGTTACAACACGATCTAGCAAGCAAGAAATGCGTTACTCACTACTTCCTTAGATTTTACACTTAATTTACATCTGCCTTCAGCTTGGCACGAAGTGTAGGAAAACAGTGTTTGACAATACTTTCCTCAGTCAATGAAAGAAAACCGTCAAGATGTGCCAAGCAAGCTCACACCATAAGCAGCAGCAACGTCCCTCGTCTCCAAACACTTACAAACAAAACCCACCAGCAGCTCCGGAACCAGTAATGACCAGAAACGGAGCTGGGACAGCTCACCCCAAACCTGCTTTTATCACTCCAACGGTGGCCCGAGACAAGCTCTTCTGCTTTTAAATCTCAAAAAAAAAAAAATTCCCAGCTTTGAAGGACTCTAGTCACTGAACAGCACAAATAACACCCCAAAGACAAGGCTCTCTGCACACTCAGGCAGAGTTTCCGTCCAAAGCTTGTTTGGCATTTCAGCAACCTGCTCGCAGGTGCTCAGCTGGTTGCTGGCTCCAGCTCAGCTGTTTGGCTTTCGCAGCCTTGAACAAAGCGTTATTTCTCTAAACACCATCGTCTGCTGGTGCCTACGAAGCTGAGGCTTTATTAAAGTTCCCAAGCTGCTCTCTGTATTCCAGAGATGATTACAGGGACAGGGATATTGCCACATCCCCAGCCCATCGCCCAGGTTACAAACCAGATCTGGTCCCTGCCCTGACCCCCCACCCGCTTACGTGAGACTACAGCCAGAGAGCAACGGAATCCCCACTTCAGCCCAGCTGGAAAGTAAATTGTTTATTCCTGGTTAGCTTGCAGTTGTTCGAGGGGGATTTTTCCCAAACACTTTAAAACACACCAACACGTACACCTCCTCGCTCAGCAACGGGCAGATCAGTCTTGCCCTTGCCGCTCCAGACGTCGTTTTGCAGGGTTGAGTTTGATGGTNTGCACCAGACGTCGTTTTGCAGATTTTTTTGCAGGGTTGAGTTTGATGGTTTTTAGTGGTTTTTTTGTTGAGTTTTTTTTGTTTGTTTGGATGTGGGTTTGTTTTTTTTTTAACATATTTTATCTTCTTCCAGGTGCTAAGGGCAAATCCCCCTATGACAGCTTCCTCCACGGTTCCCGTACACATTTTCCCAACTAATCCGGACCACTGTAGTGTCAGGGCCAGCAGGTACCAAATCCTAACAAAAAAAGTGTCTCACACAACTGCTGGAAGGTCGGGCAACTCTCTCAGTTCACCAACAACCAACCCCAAACCAAAAAAGTTCAAGTTATTATTGTGCCAAAGGCTCAGTAAATAAACATCAGCTCCTCCGCAAAGGGTGCCCGACGGAGAACACGTGTTCAAAAACTCCGACACAAGCATTCTGACTCACAAGCTCCTCGTATAAACTTAGAGATCAATTATTTCACATACTGAGTACTTGGGTTTGCAGTTTAGAAACTCCTCATGCAGAAGCGCTCGGCAAACACGGAGCAGAACAGTGCTCCAGCACTCGGAAACCCGTAAAAGTCTTGATAGAAAGGGGTTTGGGGGCAGAGACATTTATAAAAACTAAAAAAAAAAATTTAAAATTTAAAATTTTACAAAATAAAAAATAAAAAAATTAAAAAAATCTTAAAAATTATAAAAAAATTCAAAATAAAAATTTTTTCCACCACCTNAAATAAAAAAAAAAAAAAAAAAAAAAATTTAAAATTTAAAATTTTACAAAATTAAAAATAAAAAAATTTTAAAAAAATCTTAAAAATTATAAAAAAATTCAAAATAAAATTTTTTTCACCACCTCCACACAGTGAGAAACCCAAAGCAGAGCAGAGCGAGGGCAAAGCACAAGGGACGGGATGGGAACACGCAGAAGCAGCAGCTGGAAGGGCTGGACTGTATCATCCACCGCAAACCCTTCCTACGCACTCAGCATCCCAGAATATTTTGAAAAATTATATAAACCCAGGGGAAGGGAATTGCTGGATTGAAACCCGTGTAGTTGCTGATGTCCCTTTACTGGGGAACCTGCTCATCACCTGCCCAGCTGCTCGCTAGTGCGGTGTGAATGCCTCTCCCTGCAAAAATCCGTATTAACAACTCTCCTTAGTGACACCCACCTCTAGGACCTGCTCCAGGATCACCTCACACGGAGCAGGAAAGGACGAGGCCAGGCTGGATGAGGTTCTGGGCAACCTGGGCTGGTGGGAGGTGTCCCTGCCCATGGCAGGGGGTGGCACTGGGTGGGCTGTAAGGTCCCTTCCCACCCAAACCATCCTGGGATTCCACGATAAAACCAACTTTCAGAGAAACACGTCGGGAAATGAGACCACAGCCCCTAACGAACGCCCGAGAGCCACTTACTGAGGTCGTTGTCCATCTTGAAGGCGATGTCCAGCTGCATGATGAAGAGCATGAACTGGAACCAGGGGCTCATCTCCTTTTTGGGGAGGGGGACGTGGACGGCGAAGACGATGTCGTTGGCTTCGATCTGCCGGCTCACCGCCTCGTCAAAGTCCTTGAGCTTCTCGCAGGGGTTGCGGCCCCAGGGCGTGAGCCACTTGGTTTTGTGGTGGTTTTTCCTGATGTCGATGCACTTCACCGACGTGTAGGGAACGGCCGTCGTGGGGCTGGGAGCTGTCGATGGAGGAAAATCACATTTTTAGCATCTTTAGATATCTTACAGAGCGGTTTCCCCCCAAAAGCTGCAGCTCCCCATTCAACTGTTGGAAGGCAACATAAAACAAACACCAAATGATTCTCCTTCGCAGCTCCTTGCTCTTGCAGTTAAATAATTCAGTTTATTACATCTAAGATGTATTATGGACTTTGCAGTGGGATCAAATCCGGATCAGCTGAAGCAGCCGCAATCTGCTGGTCACACAATTCTATTTTTAAAAACATTAAGGGAATAAAAAAACCTCCCAGCCCAGCTAAACTGGATCTGTCTGCAATAATTCTTTATTTATTTTCATGCCCACCAGCGATGGGGTCTGGAGCACGCCCAGGGATGCCGGTGGCTCAGCCCTCCCCGTGCCATCATCCCAGNGAGGGAATGAAAAAACCTCACAGTCCTGATAAACTGGATCTGGCTGCAATAATTCTTTATTTTCATGCCCACCAGCGATGGGGTCTGGAGCACGCCCAGGGATGCCGGTGGCTCAGCCCTCCCCGTGCCATCATCCCAGGATGCTGAGCATCACGGCAGCGGGGCACTAGCATCACATCCTCATCCCAACACGGCTCCAATTCATCAGGAAAGCAAAACACCTTTGGAAAAACAAGCTCAGTGCAAGCTCCGTCCCCAATGGGCTGTTTTGGGGGATTTTTCCCACTGCTGCTGTTTGGAAAGACTACCAGCCATAGAGCTGGTGGGTTTGGTTTTGTGTTTTTTTTTTTGTTTGTTTGGGTTTTTTTGTGCTTGCTTGTTTGGTTGTTTTTTGGTTTGGGGTTTTTTGGGGTTTTTTTGTTTTGTTTTTTTTTTTTTGTTTGGGTTTTTTTGGGGTTTTTTTTTGTTGTTTGGTTTTTTTTTTTTTCTTTTTTTTTTGTTTTTTTTGGTTTTTTTTTTGTTTTTTTTGGTTTTTTTTTTGTTTTTTTTGGTTTTTTTTTTTTTTGCCTATTTTTTTTAAGATATATTTTCAAGGTAGTTCTTCCATGTAAAGAATTCTTGTGCCCTGTTTCCAGTATCATTGGGGAAATAAATATTTTAATGCTACTTCAACGCATCACAAAACCGGCAAACCGCAGGGAAGGGCAGAGCTGGAGATGCTCCAGTTCCTCCCCAGTATCACCGAGGGGCTCCCCCAGGTCGGAAAGTCGATGACTCCCTTTCTGTCACAGACAGAACTATTTTTTTCCACAACAGCCAGCTCAACCCACCAACGCCCGACACGTTTCCCTGCCCCAAGCCAGAACCCTCCTCTTTTCCGCAGCGTTACCAGGAGGGTACCACTGCACATGCTGGAATGAATCCCCTCCAGCTGCACCGGCTTTGGGATGCTGATGGGACAGGTTAACTCTTTCTTTTCGAGCTGTTAAAGAGTTTTCTTAATTTCTGCTTTCACTAGAATTTGAAGAAATTAAAGTTATGCATTACAAGTTTGTAAAGCAACTTTTATGAAAAACCTCAAACTATCCAGAGCTTTTAAAAATGAAAATAAGGCTCAAAATTCACAAGTTTAAGCATAAATTTAAATGTAAAAATGCTCTAATGCAAGCGTTGAGCATTGAAATGTTCCTATTCTAGGGGTTAAAACAGGAGCACACAGAACAACAGGCACAGAGTAAGAGATGACTTCATGTCGAAAAAGACGCCGGGGCGGTCCCGTCAAACCGGAGCGAAGCCACGCAGCCCGGGGGCTCCTGCAGAAAAACTATTTTCACATTGTCACCGTCCTCATCCCGCCAGCCGCTCCAGGACCTCCCTGACACCTCCCAGCCCACCGAAACCCTCCAGCAGCCAGCAAGAACACCCCACCTACAAACCGCAAGTATTGCAATGAGAAAATTGCAAATAATTAAAAAAAAAAAAAATAAAAAGCAAACCAAACCCAACATGAGCCCCCCAGCCCGGGGCTGGGCACGCTGACACACGCAGCGCCCGGATGATTCAGCCCCGGCTCCCTCGGCGTTCGGCCGCAGCAGCATCACAACAGCGGCTCTGTTGCTTTTTGGGATCCGAGCCAGGAACGCTGCGGAGCATCTTCCCTACCGTGCCACCTCCTTAGAGAGATGACATCCGCGCTCCTTCCTACGGGCAGGGAGAGATGACTCAACGTGTGCGAGCCGGGAGGAAGTTATTAAAAAGCAGTTGTTTATAAACTGCAATTATTTTTTTTTTTTTCCAATTTTTTGACAGCAGTGACTTTTTTCCAGCTGAAACGTAGCAGCAACACTGGCGGAAAGGGTGGGCTGGAAGGGATTTGCTCAAGCAGGAATTCTTCCAGACTGATACCTGCTCTGGCTATCAACCCACAGCCTGAGAGCATCACGGCTACAGAGCACGGCTGCACCCCTGACCCCCCCTGCATCCCAGACCCTCATCACAGCTACAGAGCACGGCTGCATCCCTGACCCCCACCCCTGCATCCCAGACCCTCATCACGGCTACAGAGCACAGCTGCATCCCTGACCCCCCTGCATCCCAGACTCCTGCTGCATCCCCAGACCCTCAAAGCTACGGGATGAGGCTGCATCCCTGACCCTTGCTGCATCCCCAGAGCCTCCTGCTGCATCCCCCAGACCCTCCAGAAACCTCCTGTGTCACAGCAGCCCCCCCACTGATATGCCAGAAAGAGCAAGCAAAATAGGATAAAATCAAACATTTAAAAACCAAAGGAGGAAGCTCACTGCAAGCCCAGGATGCTTTAACGACAGAAGTGCACAAACCGGGACAACATTCCTCCACCGTACCCCGGTGCAGAGCCCAGCAACCGCGGCTGAATCTGCAGCTGTAGGTGAATATTGGAACATTTTTGTGAAATAAGCCCAAAATTCAGGCCAAGCTCTCGGAGCTTTTTAACTCTGATTTAAAAGCAAAATTAGGAGACATCGGGACTTCTGCAGAGAAGACGGATGCTTCTTGCTTTGATGCAGCTCACTATAGCCATAAATACAGGTTTTCATCACCGACTGATGAGGATTTTAAACCCCTGGCACGCCAACTCCAGCATCCCCCCTGCCAAAGTTCCAGCGTGGAAGGGCGAGAGACAAGGACCAGATCCATTCCTCGCCGGCAGCGGCACACCAAGCCAACGGCGGCACTCAGCTTCCATTACTCGCTTGGCTCCGGTCCCACTGAATTCAAGGGAGTGTTGAACCAAGTGGAAAAAAAAAAAAAAAAAAAAAAAAAAGAAAAAAAGATNGCTTTGTGAAGCTGCAGCCAAGTCAGCTAACAGCGTTACAAAGTGCTATGCACAACACAGCCGGCTCCCGGGGAATCCAGCGGAACGCCGTGCCAAGGCTGCTCCCTGGCAGCCCGCCCGCGGACGGTTCAGCTTTATAGATGAAAGGATACATGGAAATAATACAATATTTATATCAATACATTTATTCAGCCCATACATAAATAGCTGTTCCTGCTAACGCGGCGGACAAGGCTCAGCCCTCCTCAGCTCTGATGGCACAACCCTTCCTTACATCGTCCCTAAAAACCCCGGCAAGCCCAGGCGTGAGAACAAAACCAGAGCCTGAGCAACCTCTCCTGCAGCTCGTACTCGTTTGGCGAGTGAATACAGTTTAGCCTCTCTGAAGCACGTTTGCAATATAACATATAATAGTATGGATGATATAAGCATTTATCTCAAAGGCACGCGACCGGCTGGCTCTGCCGGGCAGATGGAAGCAGCTCCAACAGAACCTCCAGCAAGGCTCCCGGTGAGATTTCTCCCACTTTTTTTTGCACCAAGAGGACTAAATAGCCAACAAATTGGCTCCAGCTCAGGGATTTTCTCAAGCCGTGCCCCCAAGAACCAGCAGCAGTTAGAAGGGACAGAGACAGGCTGGGGGGAAAAAAACAGAAATTTAATTTTTTTCGGTTTTGAATGATCCAAAACTACGCGGTCTCGTGTTAAACTGGCAGCAGCGTTTCACCTAAACTGGGGACAAGGACAATGTTATAACACAAACGGGAGGATCTGAAGGAGACATCTCAGGATATTTCATAGATGATGCAATTCAGTGAACGATGCCACGATCTGGTTTCTCAGCACTGGTGACCATCCTCGTTGCCAAGACAGAGGATTTATCTCCTGCTCCTCAACTGGAACCAAAATTCTTTCACTTCACGTAGACTAAACAGTACAAGTGGAGGCAAACAAGTGATGCACCACGCGGACGGGACACCCCGAGCCACCCAGTGCTGCTTCCGCACAGCAAAACCCGACAGCGTCTGCTGGAGAAACCGAGCATCCAGCCCCAAACCCCCCAGCCTGGTGAAGAGCCACTGATCCCAAAGGGACCCGGCATCCCTTGCTGGTGCCGGGCTTTCCCGAGCCCCCAGCTCTAAAACAAACGGGGTACTTTGGGGATGGGGGAGCTGGCAAGTTTTAGCTGAGACTTAACCCTCCCTGGTGGTTACTTAAAAAGGAAAATACCCACCCACTCCCCCAGTCAGTCCCAGAACAGTTTGGGTGGGAAGGGACCTTAAAGCCCACCCAGTGCCACCCCCTGCCATGGGCAGGGACACCTCCCACCAGCCCAGGTTGCCCAAAGCCTCATCCAGCCTGGCCTTGGACCCCTCCAGGGATGGGGCACATGCTGCTCTTGCTGTCCCCGTGTCCCCACTTTTATCTCTTCCCACGGAGACGAAATATTAAGCTCCTGCACTGCAGTCCAAGTTGAGTTCACACGCCGCAGAGATCCCCGTCACCTGGATCCCGTTCACACACCATCCCGGGGCACTTCGGTCACCGCTCTCTTCACTCTCTCCTCCCCACACCCCGAGTCTTTGCCCTCTATCGAACAGCCACGTTTCATTCCCCAAAGCGGTTTTAAACGCTGTTTCTACGAACGCAGGAGCTCAGAGTGACAAAGCCTGACCGTTCCGCACAGTCCCACGCTGGAAGGATGGATGGATGGATGGATGGAGCTTCCCGGCTCCATCTCCACCCTGCGTCTGTGGCGACCGCACGAGAGCATCCACCACGGAGCACATCGTACGGGTGGGACACGAAACGGGAGAGAGCAAACCCCAGCAGAGCGAGGAGGCTTCTTGGTGGCAACAAACCTTTCATGGACCTTCAAACACGGGAAAAAAGACATTTCACCATCAATTTTCTATGAGAAAAACAAAATGAAAGACCTAAGGGCTTTAGGAGAGCAGAAGGTCAAGCCTGCTTTCTCCCAGCAGCTATCAATCTTTAATAAATACCCTCCGGCATCTCCGTGCCACCAGCAAAACCTCTTCCTACCCATCTCTTGGGCTTCCAGCTCCCAGATGGTACGTGGGGACAGGAGGGCAAACAGCAGAGACTCGTTCAGACAAACCCCAGCACCATTCGTAGCCCACTGGCCTCATCCCAGAAGACGCTGGAAATAGCACCGAGCAGCTGCAGAATTCCATTTTTTTTAAATTTGTGAAGCCCCAGTTTAAGCCTTGGAGGGGGTTAAGCCGGTAACGCTTTAACATCTCTCCAGGGCAGCAATCAGAGCTTTCCTTTAGTCTCAGCTATCCTGTCCTTGAAGCCATCTATCTCCCTGAACACTCTCTTTCTGAGAAGAAAAGCAGAAAATAAGATCCTCCCAGGCTTATCCCAGGAACCAGCCCTCAAAAGGGGGGAAAAACAAAACAAAACACAAAAAAACCAACAAACCCCCTAAAAAACCACCCAAAACCCAAATCAAACAATTGTTTGACTGTATCCAGAGTTTAGGTTAAACAAAACCTACTATAAAATAAGTGAGCTCAATGTTTCAATATTTTAATTTTACAATATTACCCAGATTTGCATAAGAGCCACCATGACTGTTTATTAATTTCAATAAATTAAGCAGGTCTTTAATAAACTCCTGCGATAAACCCTCCAGTAACTCCTTCCCTCCTCCTGCAAACACGCTGTTGAGCCCCGTGACAAACACAACACCGGCCGCCCTGCTCCCCCGTCCATCCTCCAGGATCCACATCGCGCCCCTCCCCACCCGCACCACCGCCAGCATTCCCAATTAACCGCTGCCCCTGGCTCTCCCACCACAAACAAGCCCTTTGGAAAATCTCAATGGCATTGTGTCGACACCGATTAAAGCTGGAATCCCACTGACCTCATGGGGTGTTAACTTCTCCGCGGCCCCGGCCCCGTTCTGCTTTTCTACTCAATTACCCCCTCCCGCGCTCCCCAGTGCCTGCGCACAATGGGCTTCTGCTTCATTACCCTAACGGGCAGCGGGAGAGGAATAAACAAGCTAATTTATCACCGGACAGACCCGGCTTCGCCGACTGGAACAGCGAGAACCCCAGTAACACGACAGACACTCACTATCGATGAGCAGATATTTCTTGCAGCGCGGGAGGTTTCCTTGCTGCCTGCCTCCTTCCCATCCTCGACGCCACCAGTGTAACGCATTAATGAGAGCGACCATGAACGCAGCCTTTAAATTATTATTTTTTATCATTAGTTTTTATTCCACAAGCCTTTTCCTGAACACTGCGGCAGCTTTTATATCCAGAATTGCTGTACATTTAAATCACCTAATTAAAAAAAAAAATCAACCAGAAAATCCCAGTACCCACCAGAAGCCCTTGGGAGAGGCTTTTCTCTTTGTGTCAGCATTTGATTTCAAGCTTTATCAAGAGCAGAGTCCCACGGTACTCCATTTCCATCCTTATTTCCAGCGGGAGGTCCCACAAATGGTATTTTTGCAGCTGAACACCCCAGTTTCTCTCGTTTCCAATAGATTTTTCAATCCTACAAGTTTTTCTGTCTTTATTGCTTCAGACCATAAACATGAGCCCAACAGCCGAAGCCTGCGCTGGGAGATTCCTGACCCAGGCTGGTGCCCTGCAGCCAGGTCTGCTGCTGGGGACACAGAAACCAGCCGGGCACAGACATGGACGCTCCTCCGCGGGCACCTCCGCCTTCCCCACCGCGCTCCGAGGACGATGGGAGCCCAGACCCGTCGTCCAGCTGGATGGAAGGGGACACCAACGGCAGCCCAGACCTCTGCCAACTCCAACCTAGACTGGGGTGGGAGGTGATGCGCCAGGATGGGGAGGTCCCAGTGTGTTAAGCGATAAATCATCCCGTCTCTCCTCTTTATTCGGAATATTTCCCTGTATTATGGACGGGGATTAAAGCTGGGTGATAAGGAAGCGCTTTGATATTGAAAGTCAAGGTGTTATCCTACCAGATACCCCACGGTACCTGCAGGCACTGTGCTGGGGTGGGGGCAGGGTTTTTTCTGGTTTGTTTTTTGGTTTTTTTGTGGTTTTTGGTTTTTTTTTTTTTTGTGTGTGTGGTTTGTTTTTGTTTTTGTTTTTTTTCTTCTGAAGTTTTGTTCCTCGATGCTGCGTTTGCAGCCCAGGGCTGCACTAGCAGAAAAGCTGCACGGCCGCTTCGAAGCAGCACAAACCAGAGATCGTCTGCACCAAGTGCTCACAGAGCCAGGGCTGTGCCCAGAGCCTTTGAACCCAGCGGCACAGGTTCCGTAAGGGCAGAAATATATATTAAAAAATATTTTATTTAAAAGGGGAAAAAGAAAGAGAAGGTAGAACTGATCTACTAATTGCCACAGACGGTTTGATCTTCTTCCAAGTCGTCCTTTGTCATCGTCCTTTGTCAATGTTCGGCCGGGGTGAGATGCATTTCCTGCTCTGCCCAGCCAAGAGACCAGATCCCTGAGCACAGAGCTCCAAAACAACAGCAGGACCCGACAGCAGCAGCTTTGCTCCCGAGCCTGGAACTCCCCAGGTGTCACACTCCAGATAAGAGACCCCAAAACCCCAAAACCCAGAGCCTGAAAGAATTTCATCTGCATCTGAATGGGAGGGACCAGCTCCTTCCCCAGGCACCGGACACCTTCAAAGGCTTTCTGAGAGTTGTAACTGGGCTTCAAAGACCATAAAAGTGTGATTTACTGCTGGAAAGATTTCCTGTTTAACCATTACCCCTCGCAAAGCGGGGAGGCAGGACAGCCACCGCCCGGGAAGTGTTGGGTCGGGTTTAAACCCCCGTTTAGTCAGGACCGACACAAAGCAAAGAGCAGCAGCAAGGACTCGTCCTCTTGATGGAAACTCAAACACAGATCCCTCATCTCAACTCTGCCAAGCTACCTACAGTTTGGAAGTGATGCAACTGGGAGAAGAGGAAAAAAAAAAAACCAACCCTAAAGCAAAAACCCAAACCCTAAAGCAAAAAAACAAACAATCCTAAAGCAAAAACCCAAACCCTAAAGCAAAAACCCAAACCCTAAACCTTGACGGATTTCCATCCTGGCCCCTTCTGCCTGGGAACTCTCCGTTTCTGGCACCTTTGCCCATCCAGCTCCTGAAAAGAGGAGCCGAGCAGACCTGGACTCACCAGCCACGACCTTTGGCGGCTGCTTTTCCAGCAGCTCCCAGCGCTTCTGCCAAGGCTGCGGCGGGAGGCACGCGGCCGTACCGAGGCTGTTGGCATTCACGGCACAGCTCGCCCAGCTCCCGGAGAGCCCAGCGATGAAAGAGAGGGACAGAAACACGGGCTTTGTCCCCGAGCCCAGCCACCCCTCCCCAGCACATACCCTGGAAATGGGAGCGGAGTGTCCTGTCAGAAGGTCAGAGCAGCCCCCAGAAGGTAACGAAATCCCAGGAAAGACAATTAAATCCTGGGAACTCACTGCTGGGGAGCCAAATCAGGCATTTAGGTAATGAACGGGGATTGTTGATAGCTGCTCAGCCATTTATGCCCGTGACTCATGATCTCACACAAGGAACAGTTTTATTTGCTCTCCAGCCAAAACAATTCTGCTTTTTCTTTTTTTCTTTTTCAACCTTAAGCCAAAGCAAGGGAGCAGTGAACCTGCACCTTCTCAAACGCATCCCCTCCTCCCAGAAGGCTCATGTGCTCAATAAACAGCTCCACTTTTCCAATCGGTTAAATTCCTAAAGTGTAGGGTTGGGCAGACTTTCCCTGCTTAACCCTTTGTGTGCCTGCTCCTGGACTCTGGCTTCACTGGAGAGGTTCTCCTGCAATCCTGCAGCTCGTCTGGACTGAAACCAAGGTCATCTGTGACCTGGGACCAGCGTCCTTGGAGTCACCCACATAAATCTCCATGAACTCTAGACTTTTCTTTCTTTTCCTTTTTTAAATACTGTCTATAAACGAATTCCAGGATGCAAGGGAAAGCACACAGAGGGACACCACCACCAGCTTCCCACAACACACACAGAGGAAGATAATTTGTAATCAAAAGTTTTAAAGCAAACCAAGAGGCACTAAGCCCACGCTAGATCAACCCAGATCTCCATACCCCATTTCCAGCAGGCAGAGGAGGGGACACAGGGTGTCCCAGCTCACCCCTGGCCCCGGAGCAGCACCCATGGTGTCACCTCCATTGGAACATCCCGGTCAAGAATCCCGGGACACAACGGTAAACCAGCTTTAGCCCAATTTCTCCAACATTAACGCTGCCTTGAATGAGAACAACGCACTCCTGTCTGCTCCCGTTCTACGATACCCACACACCATCACTCACAGCAGTGAAGGCTTCATTACGACCGATTTTATGGATTAGGTTTTACCAAATACCGACACGTCCAGGAACACACCATCCAGGTGCAGAACCTTTCAACAAGCTGTTGACCAGGGAACCAGAAACTCCGCGGGGCTGGAAAACACCAGGGAACGGAGCAGGCACCAGAAACTCTGCAGGAAAACAGGTGGGTCCAAGGCAGCGACCATCCCAGTCCTCTGCGGCCAACAGCTCCTTGCTGTAGCACGACGACGAAACGGCTCGATAAAATTCTCGATTGAGGTCTTTCCTCCCTCCCCAGCTTTGCAAACCTCCCTTAGACCACCGCAGGAGCCTCGCCCCAGCGACTCCCACACATCCTGTGCTCTGCCAACACACATTTCTGAGCAAAACCCGCTTGAGAGCTGATAAGAGCCCTGCTTCCAAATAAAAGAAGCGCTGGAAATTTGCAGGCGTATTAGAACTCCGATATCAACGCAATTTACTGTCAAAAACCAGCTAGAGAACCACCGCGGGGAGAAAAGGCCGGTTTCAGGAAAGCGGAGCTCTGCCGCCGCTGCGGTATCAGGTACCAAGGCGGCGTGTGTGTATTTTGGACCTGCCGGAGCGATCTGTTAAAATAGAGCACTTAGTCATTGTTTTGAAACATGACCTAACTGGCTGCTGGAGGAAAGGCTGCTTTCGCTTTGTAGCCCTGTCCCACTCCTGGACGTATTTTGGTTTGTCTAGACCTGAATCAACTAAAATAACTGGATTCTCCAAGTCTGCTTGGTGCGCTGGATCAAACCGGACCGGGAACGCTATTTCAGTGACACCCCGTCCCACCCCGTGTCACACCTCTCCAAAGGGCAGCAGACCCGTGTCACCACTGCCGGGGCCACCGACCCATTTCCCACCTCTCAGAGAAGGCCACACGCCAGGGGCTACCTAAAGGGGCCAGGACTCGAGGGTCTGGCCACAAGCCACCGGCTCTGGGTTTGCAGGGACCCCAACGGCGAGGCACGATCCCAGGTGGGAATCGTTCCCTGCCGACCCCCCAGGCTGCGATGCTCTGGCTCATGTCCCTGTGCCAGATGTTGGGGAGCACATCTGGTTTATACAGGAGAACTTCAGAGCGGTTTAACAGGCACCAAATGCAACCTGGGCTGGTGGCGGGTGTCTCTGCCAGGGTGGGACCCATGGGCTTTAAGGTCCCCTCCCACCCAAACCGTCCCGTGGTTCTCTGTACACCGAGGTTCCCAGCCCCAGGAGGGCTGGCTGGGACCTGCTGCCCCCCACTCACCAAGCGAGGAGGGGGATGAGCCTCTGAACTCCTTGAGTGCATCAGAAGCGATAACCACCCTGGAGGAAAACCAGTCTGGGGGATTGATTAGCGCAGTTTTATCTGCGCCAGGATCAGAGATGGGGTTTTCCAGCAATTCTTTGCCCAAAAACCCCCAGGGACTTGCCTGCAGACAGAAGATGCGCTCACCCCAGCGGTATGAAATTATCCCGAGTTTGTGCAAGATGCTGAGACCCCGAATCGCTCTCCTTGTGCCCCCCGCCCAGAGGGACCGGCCGTGGGCACAGGCAGCAGCAGGGAACAGGCAAGAGACTGAACCGACAGCATCCAAGCTTTCATCTCCCCATCGCTACCGCCTGAACAGAAATATTTCTGTTTATTGCCCCTAAAGCAAAACAAACACAAGTGTTTATTACACCCCTCCCCAGGTGACAACAGAAACAGGGCTCCCTGGCCAACACCCTCCTTTTGTACAAGCACCTGGCTTTTGTTTTTAAAAAAAAACAACTTAGAAGCAAGAACCTACTGGAAAAATCACTCTGAAGACAAACACTGAACCCAGCTTCTATGCACAGCACAGGCCAAGAGAATTTATCTAATGAATCAGCGTCAGGTTCAGTAACTTGCTCTTAAACCAGCTCTTAAAGGAAAAAAAAAAGATAAAAGCCAATCCTGATATTCTTCAGTGTTGGTTGAGGCCCATGAGACCAGAAAAACTGGGTTTGAATCCAACTGACTCCTCTGTGATTAAGCAAAAGGTGACAAATAGAGGTGAGAGAATGAGGGAAAGTTTAAGATTTTCAAAATTATGTTGAGTCGAATTTCTATGGTTCTTAAAAACTGAGAATTGGAGAATTCTCAGAATATATTGGAGCATTTCTTCAATGCCTCTCAGATACAAACCACTCCAGCTTTATTCTCCCAAAGAAAACGTGCAAAAGATTTCAGCGATGCCCTTCCGGAGGGACGGGACTTCAGTGACCCCCAGACGTTATGGAAAATCCCCCAAAGAGGAATAAATCCTGGGGAGGGCTGGGGTTGGGAATTCCTCCCCAAGGTTACCATCTCCAGAGGGAAACCGGCCAAAACAACCAAAGACACACACGGACCATCACAGAGCGCCAGCACTGAACTCTGCTGCTTTCTAGTAAAAAAAAAATAAATAAATTTCCCGGGACTGCCCCAAAGCCAGCCCTCCTCCATCTTCCTCCTGCCATCCCCCCCCGGCAAAAAACCGACCCCCCCGGGGGCAGAGGGGGGACAAACCCCGGCGGCACGTTTGTCGCCGAAGGTGACACTGGCGGCAGCACTGCCCCGGGCGATAATAAAGAAAATAACAAAGTGGGGGCGAGGAGGGGGGCTGCGGGCACAGAAGTCGGGGTGTCCCGCCGCCGGGGGGGACCCGAAAAACTCCAGACGCGGTGGGGGGTCAAGGGGACCACCCAAACGCGTCCCCTCCGCGCCCCAGAGCCGCTAAAACCAGCCCCAGCCTCGCCGGGAGCAGCGCCCATTAATTTCCCTTTTTTTCCTTTTTTTTTTTTTCTTCCCCTTTTTTAATTTTAAATCATTCTCGGCAGCCGTGAGGTTTCCTCCCGCGGTCGGTTCGGAGGCCGAGAAACGGGGAGGGGCAGAGGTAGGAAAAGAGCAGAGGAAGAATAATTTTTTTTTAAGATTTTTTTTTTTTTAAAAAGAAAACCCCAACTTTGCACTGGAAGCTTTCCCTACGCGATCAGTCGCCATACTGAAGATTTTTTTTTTTTCCTTTTTTCTCCCCTTTTCCTTTCTTTAAGTCCAGCCTGAAACCAGGCCAAGAAAAAAAAAACCCAAAAAACTTTTTCCCAGCCCCTCCTGGTCCCGCAGCTCTCGAGTGCACAAAGGCCCGGGGAGCGTGTTTCCCCAACTACAATAGCCGGGCTAATTAGATCATGGGAGCGAGTCAGCGATACTGGAACAAGCAGCTAAACAACGCGAGCAAGCAGAAAAAAAAAAAGAAAAAAAAGTTTTCTTTTTTTTCNCCAACTTTGCACTGGAAGCTTTCCCTGCGCGATCAGTCGCCATACTGAAGATTTTTTTTTTTTCTTTTTTTTTTCCTGCAGAGACTCACCGATGAGCCCTCCCACCAGAAAGGCGATGACCTGGAACACCAGCAGGATCCCCCCGACGATGCACAGCTTGCGGGTGCTCATGTTCTCGATGATGGCCCCTGCCATCTTCCCCCGCGGCTGGGCCCCCGCTCCCCGCCGTGGGGGGCGCCGGGGGGCTCGGGGGAAGGGGCTCGGCACCGATCGCCGCCGGCCGCCGCCGCTCGCCCGCCGCCGTGATTGTGCCGCGGGCCCGCCGCGTGCGGCCGCTTTAAAGGAGCTGCGGGAGGGTCACGTGACGCCGCCTCGCCCCGCCCCGCCGCTTTAGCCACGCCCACCGGCACACCCCCACCGGCCGGGCGGGATGCGCGGGGGGTGCAGGATGCGCCTCTGCTTTTATTTTATTTTATTTT
>VZTO01001381.1:0-26710 GCA_013400615.1 Syrrhaptes paradoxus
ATTAGTATCTCCTGAGGATCAAGGTGAAAATAAAAGTGACTGCAGAGAATTTTCAAATATGTTTTCTTGGAGAGAGGAAATAGAGCAGATATTGACAGTCAATTAGTTTAACAAAAAATATTTCTGAAATACAGGTAAGAAGGTAATTCTCTTCTGTGTTTATCAAACTTTCATATGTTTTGAGGAAGATACTTTAGTCAAAATGCTTTATTTTTTTTTTAAGCTTATTACAGGGCTTTTATTCTAAGGTTTTTTTTCCATATTATTAGAGCAGACATAATGGTTCTGGTGATTCACTGGCATTCTACATGGATAGGTAGCAGTTTATGACTTAGGAAATGTTGTATTAACCAAACACCTTAAATTTTGGACAGTTGTAAGTAGGAACTGACTCTTTTCATGTACCGATTTGGTTTGCCTAAGGCTTTCAAGTTCCTAAACATAACAGCTTTGGAAACAGACTGCACATTTGTACAGGCCATTGTCTCATAGAGGCTGCACATGGTTTACATGACATAGTACTTGTGAAAGAACAAGACAGAAGCAAATTAACCTAGTTTATCAATTCCTGTCCCAAGTTCCTATGTGATTTCATTTTCTTTCTTCAGGTAGACTTCACTTTGTCATTATCCGATTTCTGAATGTCTGGCTTTGCAGCCTTGATGTTATTCTTGTATATTGCATCATAGAATAAAGGGATACTTATATTCAAATATGATTGTATAAACCTTGTGATAGTTTGCTTTGGTTCTTTTGTTCTACCTAGTACACTGGCATCTGAATGATTGTTATCTAATACATTGAGACACATATTTCCTCAAAAATACAGTTCAAAATGTTAGCAAGACTTCATGATAAATCTCTTTGATCTGCCATTTGTTTAGTGATGCATAGTGATAATAAAGGATCAGTACTGGCCCTTTATTGAGCTTGCAGCCCACACATGTTTTCTGAGCATTTCTTACGGTTAGAGGCTTAGAGTCTTAAAAGCAGGGTCATTCGCACTACTTATGTGTGTACAACAATTATTTTGTTTCCTGGCTAATACATAGAAAATGGGGCAGGGCAGAGGAGTGGCAAAGGCATGTGAGGGAATCACTGTTCTTGGTATTATTATTAGACAGTTTAATTAACAAATCAGTGGTGATATTATTCTTTTACAAAGGCTTTTTATTCTAAATATCATTGTAATTTTGAATAGTAGCTGATACATGGTGAAAAAAATATATTTGTTTCAAAAAGTTTGAATAATATAATAGAGAAAGAAGTTTCATTTAGTCTGAATATGAGTTAGTCAGTTAACTATCACTGTTGTTTTGTGTGTTTGTATATCAACCAGCTTGTATGTATGATAAAGTACATATGTGTCCCTTACTCAGAACAAAGATTAAAGAGTTCTCAAAGTCTTAATATTGGTTTATCTTTGGACGTGTTTTCTTCACTGGGTGTGGGTATGTTTCATTACCGCTGGGTTACTACTGGTGGTATATTCAGAGTATAATTTTGTTGTGAAAATATTTTACATGAGAGGAAATGTAAAATGTAAATCAAGTTAACAAGGCAATGAATGTGGAATTTATGGAAGACATTTAGCATTTGTTAACCAAGATTTCACAAATACTTTATATGTAATTTGATTTGTCAGTAGAATTCAAAAGCAGAAAAAATTGAAGAAAACCAGAAAAGGGTGAAAGAGGAAGAGGAAAAAGAAAGAGCAGAAACAATGGAAAAGCCTTTGCATTGACAACCAAATTAAACAGAATTTTAGGCCTGGAATAAATAAGTTAAAAGATTTCCTGGAAACAAGTCAAAGGAATTCTGTGAAATGTACTGCAGAAATGTCTGTTTTGAATGTCTGTTTTCAGCTGGGGAAAGAACAATCCCTAGATAAAGGTAAGTATACATGTTTTTGTGGCTTCTTTGGAGGGGATGGCAGGAATTAACTGCATGAAGACTGGAGAACAACATCCTAATAAACTTTGCCTGTTGTAATGGCATAGTGTTTTCATACTAACAGTGGAGTTTTGTGTGCAGCTCAGATCACTTCAAGGCAATTAGTTTGTGGGAGAGGCATATTCTGTATTTGAGGAGTTTTCTAGGCACTACAGAGTTGTTTCACCAAGGAATGCATATGTATACTGATTTAGTACTTACTGTAGCTATTTTTTTGAAGTGCCAGCTGGAACATGTAAATTTCCAGACCAGAAATTACAGATAAAATTTGCTGGGCATTGTCTCATATGGAGCTCAGAATCTGGAGCTTTTCTCCAAGCAATTTCCTTCCTTTTGCCCTAACATCCATACACTTGCACACCCAAACATACACATAACAAATAACTACACATACATGCATATACATGTAGGTGCACAGAAAAGCACAAAGTAAAATCATTCTGTGTATTAAAAAAATGAATAAACACATATAATTGGCTACAATATCATGTTAGGTTTGCTTACTTTCTAATAGGCTTATTTGTAGTTTCCACTTACTTTTTCCAGAAGGAACTGTTTGTCAGAATTTGCCTGTCATGATAAAACCTATTGGAAAAAAAGTATAAAATAATATGAATCTGCATTGGGATTGTATTCAGAAAGATGAGGAGATCGAATCTGCGGGCTCTATCTAAAAAGCAGGTCAGCAACTTCTTGGACGCTGCTAACTGTGTGTCTTAAAAGAAGCCAATGGATCTACCTAATCTCTGTCTGGTCAGGCACAAAACTCCATAAATGAGGAAAACTCTTAGGCCCACAGCAAGCCATTTCCATGCTGCCACCCAGCGGCTGTTGACAAAAGGAAATTAAAAAAATATGTTACTTAGTGATACAAAAGTCATACCCTTTTACCAGTGGATTCTGCTTTAAGAATAATGCAGTAATCAAAAAGACTGATGCAAGGAGATATGAAAATTAATGAAAGAGGAACTGAAAAATTGGATTTCACATAATAACAAAGAACAGGTAATTGCAGGTGTTAATTCCTGCGAGAGCCTTCTTCAGGTAACACTAGAAAATCAGATTTCATATAAAATCATTAAGTCTGCTTCTGCTAGCAAGAAAGTTTATTCACTACTTTTTTTCTCAAAATCATTTGTCATTATTTTGGTAATAAATATATACAATTTTAAGGTTTTGTACCCTGATTACAATCTTTCTTAGGTGTACAAATAAAGAATGTACATGTTTAGTTTGTGAATAATGATAAAGTTGCCACATTTTTTTAGACGGTACACAATCTTGAGTTTTTAAGTTGATACAAATATTATAAAAAGAGAGATCACGATTTATATTATAGTAGAACACTGCCATCTTGTTATACAGATAAAGAAGCTAGCTGTAATTTCAAAAGTTTTAAGAAGTATGGTTTTACTTTATGACAACTTCTTTAGGATTAATGGTTGTTACAATAAATTATTTGCATTTATGATTCAGAAATCAAAAATAAATACAAATACTTGTATTTATTGTGCATCTCCTTTTATCTTATACTCTTCTCTTTTAAAAAGGTTTTGAAAGACTTTCACAATTTCTTCATTATAAAGATGCGAACAACTTGTTTTACTTTCCAGACTTAACGATAAGAGCATATGAGAAGGGGTACTATTTTAGATGAAAGAGCGTGTGGAATCATTGAAAAACATGTGATTCTCCATGCTCTTCTTTGACTTTGTCTTTTGTTTCTGGGTTAAGATGATGTTAGATTTGCTGCAACTGTATGTCAGTGCATATTCAGAAAATGAAATTAAAGTAAATTTTCTACTCTTTATGGAAAAACTGAAATAAATTAATAAATTTATTGTATTATTTTTATGTAAGTTACGACATTAATAAAATTAAAATAGCTAGCTTTTAGAATATAGGGGTATTGCATATACTCAAAGAAAGCATCTTGGAATCTAAGAAATCTTATAGTAAGTGCAATTCTTAGGGTAGGTCTCATTATGAATCTGAAATATTTGAAATTAAAAGGAAAACTTCAATTTCCTCACAATTTCAGAACATTTGTGAGTGGCACAAGACATACTGAATATAACTAGTTGCTATTGTTATATAAACTTATAGATGGTACTGGAATGTATGATGCACCTCATTTAACGTATCAGGCAAAACACTGAATCTAAACTGATATGAAAGTTTATACTGCAGCTAGGAATAAATGCAGGGCTACTGAAATACATACATGTTTCCACTGAATCGGTCTAGTTTTAAAAATGCATCCTCATCTTTTTGCATAGTATTGAAGCTACAGTTAATGGCTGTGGTCATCACTCCTTGGCAGCCTCCTGTTTCAGTAAGTCCCTCACAAAGTTCCTCACTCGTATTTTCTTGCCAGCCACTATTATACAGGTGAGATCCCACAATGACCCCACAGGATTCAGTGGAAGATTCTACCTTTTTTTCTTCCACCAACACTCCCACACCAATACTGGCTTTGGAGAGCAGCTATGATGCTTGTGCCACAGATTGTGGAACTAGAAATAGGCATCCAGAGGCTTGCTCTTCTGATTGTGTAGATCACTGCACGGACAGTACATCTGAAGAATCTGACTTTGGCTCATTCTGCAAAATCTGATTCCATATTCAACCTTAAAAAGGTGGAACAAGGGGCTGAAAATGTAGACAGCTACCTGTAGGAAAAATGGAAAACAAATGCCAAAACCTGAAAAGCATATGAAAGCATTAACAAACAAAATGGGAAAAAAAGAAAGTACAGAAACAGAAGACCATGGAAGTATTATTTGTAGCTGACTCTTCTGAAACATATCAGTATTCCCAAGTCCAGGTCTTAGGTGATGAAAAATACAAATAACTTTTCTAATATACAAATAATCTATGGTTCCCCCTCCATTTTCCAGGAACAGAAAATATTTTTATTTTTTGTATCAGAAAAAAAGATTCAAATTATATGGGGATTTCTATGGATATCTTCCTCCTTATTCTTCCCTTATCCAAGCTGCCCTTTCTCTGTTAAGCATTATAATATGGCTACTTGAGAGGGACTAAATATCCAAATCTGCTCATGCATCCAGGATCAGTCTGAGATTTTTGAACTGTGATTAGAACCCCCAAGAAAAAATTTTACCACTTTACACGGAAAACTCTTCTTCATTCTAAAGAAGTATTAGTCTCATTTCCCCCAAGGCCCTGGCTGCTTCTTTAAGGCCAAAGACTCCTATTTTTCCCCAACTTAAAACATCACCGCAGACACATTGTAATTTGTATACATATTAGACCTAAAGGTGAGCCAATCATAAGAGATGCAATGTTTTCACCTGTCTGCAGTACTCAGCAGGTTTTGACCTCACAGTCTTAGGTAAAAAATAGAAGGTGGAAAAGCCATACTAGATGGGATTTGTTTTGATTGATCTGCTCCTACCATCAGTAGAACTGCTATCAGCTTTGGTGAGAGCCAGTTCTGAAGCGAACAACAGAAATAAGCAATATTCTAAGTAGTTTGCCCTATTACATAAAATGAATCAGGAGAATTGTCTGGATAGAAGTATAATAAGTAAAAAAAAAATTAGATAATAATATAAATTCTGTTGAACTTAAGAAATTTTCAGTCAGTAGCTTTCTTAGGTAAAAGTTCAAGCTAATAACCAGATTGACTTTGTACAGTGTCATGAAAAGGACAGTCAGCAAAGCTGAAAAAATAATAATTAGGGAAGCTGAACAGCAAGACATGCAGCAAACACTTGAGAACTACTGGAATTTTTCCTGGCTGCACACATGGAAACTGCCAAGCTGCCAATACAGAGGTGAGAAAAAAAATTTCACTGATACTTCTTTTTTGTATTACATGAAGACTTTGCAAAAAGTACTATTTTACATGTGTTTTCTGTTGTTCTTACTACCACCATATATTGGCAGGCTCTGGTACTGCTATTAGGTATAGAACTAATATCCATCACATGGAGTTACATTTTTCTCTCCTCTCCTTTACAAGAAATAAAAAATAAGTGTCCAGAGGAGTATTCCAGTTCTGTAGTTTTTTCTTTTTTGGACACCTATACTCTGCTATGTGCTTCTCCTCTCTACAGTAAGACATAAGAAAATCTAATGAATTTTTAGTAAAAACGAGGAGTTTATGGAATTCCTTAGCTCTGTTTGTACTTTCCTTGACTCCCTAGGAAACCTGTGTCTTCTCCATCCTTATTAATACATTGTAAAGTACCACTATATCTTATGAAGTTATCAGCTGTGGCCTTTAAGGCTAAAAAAATTTGATATTTTAGCACAGAACTTGCAAATATCATGTGGAAGAAGACAATTTATTTTAATTATTATTTATCTTAGACTCTGCAGAAGTTGATTGATTGAACGCAGTCAATGAAACAAAATAAATCACTTAAAGATGCTTGTGTGGAGACAAATAGGATATCATCATGCTGCTATAGACCACAAAGGAAAACAGTTGGTATAGATGCTGTTCAGAAAAGGATTTATACAGGTCTTTTCAAAGATTTTATGCGTATGAAGAAAACGATAAGCTATCCTACATCCCGTATTTCCAGACTGCTAATTGAAAAGGCTTTATTAGCTGCAGTAAAGAGGTTATTATTGGTGGGAGAGGTATTCCAGTAGCCTTCACTCACATGGAACAAATACACTCTAGTTTTAAAAACATCTTTAGGTAATTCTGGAAAAGGGACACTGCCAACTCTCTTGATCAAATCTAGAGAGTGATTGCTTTGTTTCCCTCAAACCAGGGCAGCTGATAAAGCTGATTGCAGTATTGGAAAGGGCAGTAGAAAGAGCAGATGAAGATAAGAATACTCATTTATACATTGCTTAACAGTCTGTTTTTGACAGTTACAATAGTATTTCAGTCAACTGACTTGCTCTTTCTCCTGTTATCTCAGAACTGGCTTGCACCTGAATACCGTTTAACCTTACAGGTCACCTGACTATGTTGTAAAATGCCCATTACCCTTTGATAAACTTAGGGATGTGCACAGTCCCTTATAGAAATAACATTAAATACACGAAGTGTGTAAATGAAAAATATAGAACTATGCCAATATAAATCCTTACTGAAATGGTATGTCTGCATTGACAAATTGACACCATTTCAGAATGCTAAATATTCTTACATATTTTCATCCCTACTCAATTTCGTAATCCTTTTTCATCTGACAGGGATTTGCATGTAAAATTAATTTCCATGCTCAATTATCCTTTGACTTTTTCGCTGTGCTATTATTCTGAATGAAGAAGAACTGTTACTTGAGGAAGAGCAGCAAAACCTTTTTGCTACTATGTTGATACATTTGCAGTACTAACTGTTATGTACTTTAGGTTTTGAGTTTTCATTTACAGCATTTTTAGCTTTACTTTCCTCAAGGGAGGGAAGACCATGCACTGAATAAGCTACATCTCAGAAGGTACCTGAAGAATCCTTTGCTTAAATGCTCCATATCTGAAACACAAAACCTACAACGTAAGAGTCACACCAAACTGTAATTAAGAGACGTAGATTTTTAACAGTCACTCTAAAAAGTGCATCCTTTGAACAGAACAACCACCCTCATTGTGGAAGATATGAGCTCTACTACAAGTCCCTTGTTTTAGGGATGAAGCACTTGCATATCCTGCATGTGCCTGAAGGAATAAAGAAAAAGAGAGATTTGTTTTTGTAAATTTTGTGCTTCATATATTTTGGTTTTCAAAATAGAAACTTATGATTAAAAACATAAGTTTGCACCTTTTGTTTGTTTGTTTGTTTTTCTTTCAGGTTGCTACAGCTACTAGGTCATTGGCTTTAGGAATCAACATGGGTGTAAATCTGTTGTCTTCTTACAGAACTCTGTTACCTGGATGCTCTGGACAGGTGTGGAAATATATAAGCAGCATGACACTCATACTGAATATGTAGAGTTTATATGTATGTATATGTATATACTAGACAAAATTATAATTCAACATAAAGAGTTTTATTCCTCATCTTGAGACTGGATTATGTATCTTTTAACTAAACATATTTTAAAAATCTTAAATAGATGTGTTAAATCTATTATTTTTGGCAAGCTGAAAAATATGCATTCTGTTTTCGGTAAACAGATAAACAATAGCATTCCTTATACATTAAATGATAAAAAAGGTTATCTTTTTCTTCCTCTGTTCTGTATTCTGTGTAATATGCCTGTTTCCTTTCTATTATTTAATTAAAGTGCTCACATAGAGGTCTGCTCGAGAGAAATATCTTCTTGTACTTGTTCAGGAGGATGGAGAGGAGAAGGCTGTAATGCTAAGAAAGAAAATAGGGTGGTCTCTATTGTATAAGAAAAAAAGTATATGACTATCTTTTATAGATTACACCTTCGTCCTTGGTTCACATCTCATTTTTATTGGCAGAATAATGTTCCCCACTCCAGATTTAAAGAGAAGAGGAAAAAAGACACTCCTTCCCAGTTCTTCAATTTATTTTTCTTTTCTCCAGACACCTCAAAATCATCACCGTCCAACTAACAGCTAATTACTAGCAGATGATCTGTTTAGACTTTTTAAAGAGATTATTTAGGCTATTTTTCATTCAAAGGTTTTGCATTGCTGAAGCAGTCATTTATGTCCTTCAAGCAACCAAAAGCCTTAGAGATGTTAAAACTCTACTTTTGGTTTTCTGTTCATTTTTTATGAAAGAGGAGAGTCTTTGTCATATTCCTTTTTTATAACCAAATTGATTATTTCTACATTTACACCCTCATGACCTCAAACAGCTATCCACACAGAGTCTTTTGCAGGGTCAATTCCTTTTCAAATGTGTTATAGCATTTAGTTTTTATCACTGCATACCTAGCTATACTGGTTGTTACTGCTTTTGCTGTCCAAAAGCTTTCCAGTTTTGCTGTTCAGGCCCCAAATTTTCCATGTACTTCACTTTCTGTATACTTCGCTTGCATCAAAAATGCTGAATGGTGAACAAAAATTAAATATTTACTAATTTCTTTCCTCCCCTGCTCCACCCCATGTGCTTTATTTGACATCTTTATCAAATAAGTTTAAGTTTGATGACTTTGTAGGTCAGGAATTCCACAGTGTCAGCTAGGCAGCAGGTTCTAACACCACCGTTGTGTTTAAGCTGTGTTAAAGATTATGACAAAGGAAAACAAATAGAGGTGGACTACATGATAGTATGTGATAGGTGGAAAACTGACAAGAAATATATGACTTTATTTTATCACTGGGAGTGTCAGTGTGACAGCAACCATATTGGTAACTGTTGAGTCAGAATATATTCTCAGATGTAAACCACATAAGTTGATGTTCCCTTGAAGGTATTTAAGTCCTTCCTAGCATATCACCTCTCTGAAAGAGCAGGTATTTCTGCAACATCTAGAAGCCATTGCCAAACTTTCACAAAATATGGACCACAACCTAAGAATTTTTCTCAGGTACTGAAAGATTTTTCCTTTAAAATATTTGTCTGGAAAGATAACAGATATTTACACAGGAAAGAAATATTAGGAACATATTCATTGTGTTGTCTTTCTGCTTTCTTGAACACAACGTTTAAAAACAAGACAGCTCCCAGCACTCGATCACCACTCACAAAGGGACCATTGTTCAAGATATTCTGTTCTAACACCATTTTCATTGAGTGTATAAGTTTCTGCAATGAGGATTAAGGTCTTTCCTATGTAATCAATAAGAAATATGCAGCATATTTTCTAAAATACTCTTTTGCTACATTTGCAAGCTCAGGAGGGTACCAGATCACATCTTCAAGTGTAAACTCCAGAAACAGTACAAAATAAAAGATAAATTGCCTGCAAAATCCTGAAGCTAACGAATGGATTTGCTTTGAAGTTCTGTGCAAAATACATGGATCTTGGCTTTATGTCAGCTTTGACTCTTGGAAGTTAATACAGAGATACTGAAACTTTCTTGAAAAGTAACTCAGCCTAAACTCAGATACTGTCAGGGACCTGAGTGTATTTATTGCCCTGACAAGCCTCGCTTAGAGCCTTCCCCTGTGCTCCCTGAGACGTGGGTCTCCATTTAAGCTCCATCTGGTCACCTGGCTTGTCTTAGCTGTGTTCCTGAGTTACTGTGTGGGGTTCCTGAGCTGACTTTGGCTTATTACTGTGTCTGATGATGACTGGGCTGTTGGTGGGACCTGTCACTGCCCTGCCCCACTTGCTTGCCTGCCTGTGGTGTGGCGGGATTGTGCCCCTCAGCATGGTTCCTGCCTTGCTCTGCCCTGTGCTGCTGGCTCAGCCAGCGTCTGGGAGTGTCCATTCTCTGCCTGCTCCCCAACAGTTGCACTGATCCATTGTTGCAGCTGTATCATAATGAACTGTTGGATTTGACTATAGTGTTTCATGTTTTATTCTAGCTGCTCAGAAACATAAATATAAATTGTGTTTTTCTTTAGGTAACTCATAATGATCTCCCAGAAGATTTTGCTGCCGCATTAAATGACTACAACAGCAAGACAGAGATCTTTGTCCAGTTCCTATTGATTGCTTCTAGAATGATTGATATGAAACAAGAATACCGACTTCCCCTTCTAGAAATTAGTAGGTAAATATTCTATTTTTATAAGCAGACATATAATGTAACTTCAACAAACTGCTGTATGGATTGCAGAAAGATTTGGAGGACCATCTGTGTGTTTGTGTGTGGGAGAACATAATCTCATAATATTGAGCTTTCAGTGTCCCTGTTCTCTTACCATGGTTCTTTCTCTTATCAAAACTTGTGTACTTTCTGTGTCTTCCACCCATTGCACCAATACGCATTTTGCTGCTGTTCCTCTTTTTGCACCCCTTTGAGAGTTTTCCTCTGTGATAATAGTGAGATTGAAAGAAAGAGTAAAGCATGTTCGGTGTGGTTAGTCTGTGAATTTGATGCATATGTAGTGTAGGAATAATCATAGATTTCAGTAGGCTGTTACAAATATCTGTACTGAATTGGTACAGTTATAATTTACCTATGGATAGAATTTAGCCCCAGTCTTGGTGAACTTCTGTTAAGGCTTAAAACACACATGGCTAACACCAACATTTAAATTTTTCTGCCCTGTATGTTGTGTTACATAAATTTTGGAGCTAGCTCATGCTTAAATGGATCTAGTTGGTCTTAAGAAATGGAGCTAAAATATTTGGATACTGGAGAGCTCTTTATGATGATTAGTTTCTGGAAAAACTGAGATGAACAGGACTGGAGTTTCACCATTTTGAAAATTTAATGAGAAAATGCACAGTAAAAATTCTAATAAAAATGATTAGGTAACTGAATAGTTCCCAATTTAA
The DNA here is from genome assembly GCA_013400615.1 of Syrrhaptes paradoxus. Lineage (NCBI taxonomy): Eukaryota > Metazoa > Chordata > Aves > Pterocliformes > Pteroclidae > Syrrhaptes > Syrrhaptes paradoxus. Next base: position 11,253 of record VZTO01001381.1, read on the forward strand.
AATTTTAGCTTGTTCTTAATAACTCTTTCTTAACACTAAGCAAAGAATTTTTCTTCTATATGAAAACACGTGAACATTTTATATTTTCATTTGCCAATGTTTCTTTAAGTGACCTATGAGAAATGTGGTGAAAGTTCTACAGCTGGTGTTAGACCAGACAAGCAGAAGGTTCCTTATGGTGTGGCCTTTACGCTTACTATTGTTTGAAAAGTAATCAAAGCATTACCAGATTTTTTTATCACTGTTTTCTGTACTTTGTGTTGGTACAGTAAGGTTAATGAAATAAATTAAAATACTTATATATTTAGTTCAATCTTTGGGTCAAAAATTTTTCCCATTAAGACATCTACAAGTCTTTCTACCATCTGTATTGAACTTAGGGCTAGATTCCAAAACCAGTTGAGACACAACTATGAAAATTTGAATTTATGCATTTATTTTGAAGGGGAGAGCTTAGCTTAGGTTAAAATAGGTGGCTCCTGACAGCTTCAATTAACTGTTGAGGAAATTTCATTGTACCGCTTGAGGTGAACTAAATACATATTTGTGCTTAAGTATAAAGTGATTTAATGGACAATGTACTGGACAGAGTCCTGCCGCTCTAAGCATCTACAGGGAGTTTGCAAAGATGTGGCCTGAGCCAATTTCTTATACACTCTTGTGCCCGCACCAGCCATATCATTACAAATCAATACTGTAGCATTTCTTATTTTGTCAACAAGGGAAATTGTTCTATCTCTGGCATTCCTGTTTCTATTGTTTAACCTGGTTCTGGAGTTAGGCCTTCCTACTGCCAGGACCAGGTCATTCCTCACTCTCCAATTAGCATTGCTGAGCAGTTACAATTTGAATTTCCCCTTTGTAAGAAGCCTCAAGTTAAAATTTCTGCTGCAGTTTTTCTATACTAGATAGTTACTGCCAACTGCTCAATGATTTTAGGCACTCCGATTCATGCTTGAAACAATGGCTGTCTCAGATCCTCATCTCAAGCATCCGTCTCTACACCTTCTTTCTTTGCTTCGTGTTATGTAGAGAAATCTGAAAGTGTGGTGGGTTGACCTTGGCCAGCTGCCAAATGCTTACCCAGCTCTTCCCTCACTCCCATCCCTCAACAGGATGGGGGAAAAAATAGGATGGAAAAGTTTGTGAGTCAATAACAAAGACACAGAGATTGCTTACCAGTTACCATAACAGGCAGAACAGACTTGACTTGGGGAAAAGTAATTTAATTTACTACCAGTTAAAATAGATTTTGGTAGTGAGACACAAAAAATGAGTTTTTATACAACACCTTCCCTCATTCTCCCCTTTCTCAGGCCAATTTCACTCTTTCATTCCTTACTTCTCTATCTCTCTCCATCCCCTGAGCAGTACAAGGGGGATGAGGGTTGGGGGTGTTAGTCAGAACATAACATTTTTTCTTGATACTTTACCCCTTCTCCAGTGTGAGTCCCCTTCATGGGCTGCTGTCCATCAGAATAAGCCTGCTTCAGTGTGGGCTTTCCACAGGCTGTGGTTCTTTCAGGGCATATCCACCTACTCCAGCATACGGTCCTCCATGGGGGGACCTGACCTTGGTGTTTGCACTGGTGTTTGTTGCTCTTCCCCTCCTCTCCCCCCACCCTGAATGGTGTTTTTGCTCTATCTTAAATATGTTTTCATGGAGATGGCACCAGCTTCCTCAGGAAAGTAAAGTGTCTGATCTGCCTTCTAGTCAGGTGAATAGCAGACCTAAAAATACACTTTTCTGAACCAAAATGTATTGTCCAAAGGGATGGAGGATTAAATTTAAAGGTCCATCTTCAGGACCTAATTAAAAGTTATATTAAAATCTGTTCAAGCATTGGGCTAAAGATTATCTCCCATTTAATTTGAGGAAAGGAAATAAACAGTTCCAACTATTTCCCAGATTGTTACCTAAAAACGAAAAAGAAAGTGTGCTGAGAGGAGGGAACAAGGGCTTATCTTGGCTAGCTAAACAAACAACTGACTGATAACGCTGGAGCACTGTGGGTATGTTACTGTGCTGTAAAAGATACTGTTGTCCTTAGTTTCTGGAATCTTTGTACAGGTCTCAAAGAAAATGCAGGATGTGGAAAAGACCTCTGATCTGCTTCCATGGCAAGTGTTCTGTGTCACCTGTCCACCAGGGAGACTGTTGAAATCCTACCTGATCTGTGAGACTACTTATGTATGTGACTCCAGCATTTTTCTGCACTGTATCCTGCAAAAGTATCTGATCTAAAGAGGAGCTGGGCCTTTCACTTCTTGCTGGGACAGTCTGATATGTAAACTCTGTTTTCCTAAATGTTGTTTCAGCAGTACTTGAGTACCCAATTTCCCTTGCAGATCAAGGCTTTGCAATTTTATACAGATAGCAATCCATTACTGTTCCTGCTAAAGGGTTTGCTGGAAATGCTAAGTTGTGTAAAGTGTATCTCTTTTGTTTATTTTTATAGGAGATTTCCTATTTTAAGAAAGCAGGCTGTTAGAAGAATAGATTGTGGTTAATAAAGGGACAGAAATAGGAATTAATATTTTCAGCACTGTATATGAACCTGCATTAACAATATTCCTAAGCAATGCAGGTGTAATGGCTCTTGAGCATTAGCTGAAGCTGTCGTGACTGCGAAGCATAATATAATGAGAGCAAGGAGATACCAGTGATACTTTGCAGTGCCCTATTCACGGATGCAGTTCTGGCACCTCGGAAACGAAACTTGAACTTAGAACTTAGCCACCAGGCCGCGCCGGGAACGGAAACCGAAACTGGAGGGGATGGGCAGCGGCGGGGCCCCAGCCCAGATGCGGGCTCCGGCGTTGCCTTAAATGCGGGGGGCGGTGAAGCCAGGCAGGGCGGCAGAGAGGGCAGCGGCGGCAGGTAATGCCCCGGCGGGGGCTTTGCTGGAAATTGTCGTTAGGGTGGCTTTTAGGGTGGAGTTTGGGGCTGAGACTGGGACTGGGGCTAGGGCAAGGGTTCAGTTCTGGGGAGGGGGCTGTGGTTGGGTTTAGGCACGGTGCTGGAGCTGGGGTTTGCATTAGGGTTATGGTTGTTTTAGGGCTGGACGGCACGCAAGGGAACATCTGTGACTTTGCAGGCAGCAAGGGAGCACACTCCACGGTGGAGGGGCAACAGGAGTCCTGGCAGGGTGTCGAAACCACCTAGTTGCCTCTGCCCACACTGTAGCCTCAGGTACCTCAAAAGCACTGATGTAGCAAAATATTTAAGCCTTTTTTTTGAAAGGAAATACAGCACACACATAATCCACACATGAGTATGTACAGGTACAGTTTTGTTTTCTTTGAAAATGGGAGACTATATTTTCAGATACGGAAAGTCTCATTTTCTTGGGAGATTGCTGAAGTAGTGATGGCCATTTTCTAGGTAAGCAACAGTTTGAGCCTGCAAAAATACATGTTTCGTCCCAGAATGGTGTTCACAAGCTTTTGATACAGCTTTTTCAATTTAGATAAGAGAATGGAGAAAAGTGTCTGGTTTATTGCTGCCTAGACAAAAAGTATGTATGCAGCTACACAAAATGTGACTTTACGTAGCACATAGGTACTAAAGTTCAACTAAGCATGTCACTGTAGTATATAGCACACTATGTGCACAGTATTTTGCAAGCAGATAGTAAAAATGTATTTTTGTCTCTTTTTTTCTGCAACTTCCTTTGCTAGGAGTTTAAGCTAACACAAGGTGAAAATAAGAAAATTGCAGCTTAACGTTTGTGAAATCTGAAAAATGCAGGTTGTACTTTAGTTTCTTTTTTTTAGTGTTTTAAGAAAGCCTTTAAGACAATAAAATGACATTCAAAGTTTAAATAGTCCTTTTATGGTCTCAGGAAAATGAAGGATAACCGTACCTATGGCTTATGAATATTGCAATGGCAAATATTGCAACAATCAATACTGCATGAGGCTGTTACCTGAATGGTAACCAGAGAAAAGTGAAGTTTCAAAAGAGCTGAGCTGCTATGGTAGGGACTGTGCAGGGCTATCCCAAGCTTCTTGCTTGTTCTTTAGCTCAGAGAAACTGAGCATCATGACCTCATAAAGTGGGGAGTTACACTAACAATTATAATTGTATGTTCAATCAAGATTTGAGAATTCTACCTTTGGGAAAAAAAAAAAAAGAAGAAAACCTAAAACTGAATAAAAAAGTGGGTTTGATACTAAACCATGATTACCCCCAACATGCAATGAAGATGTTGTGGTGTGTCTACTTGAGACTGGACTAGCATGAATGGTGTGGGTGCAAGTCACTTGAACCAGGAAACACGGATCATTCCTTGGAGCTTGTCATGTAGATGTAGCTTATACAGCAAATTATGACTAACCCACCCCCAAGGGTCCCTTCATGCAAAGTGCAAAACATACGTAATGCTCATCTTTAGTCAACATTAAGAAAGACAAAAGCTGATGTTTTCTTTATAGTTCATAAAAATATTTATGTTTTTAAAGTGAAAATGTGTCTCAGAGATGTTCACAATATGCTTTGTGATTTTTCTTAAAGTTTTATTCCAGTCTGATTAGAAAGTAGATAATTTGAAGCCTCAGAGCATACCATATTTTCTGAAAATTATCTCTTGATCACTTAGAGTTTTCTCTTTTTGGATGCCAGAATCAAGATCTGTGATGGATTCTGCAGAAGATCATTTCAAGAAAGTCGTTCATTATGATGCAAATGAGAATGCTAGTGATGATGACAGTGAGTGTAGTAGCCACAGTGATAAAATGGGCTTTATTCCAACAAAAGAAGATAAAGAGAGTGGGACTGCAAGTGGCAGTGATGAGGAGTATGAGACCAGTGACAAAGCAGAAGCAGCTTTTATGCAGATGTGTAAAGAGGAGGAAGACAGAGAAAAAGAAGCTGAAGACCCAGATTACGTTAACACTTATAGTGTCTTGACCACTGAAGAAGTGACACAGCGGGCATCACAAACTGCAGTCGAGGATTTCAGAGTTCTCCAGGACAAACATGATTCCCAAAGCCCTGGTGAGGAGCTGTTACTAGCTTATGCTCATGTCTGTGACTTTTATTGCAGTGTCTTACCTTTTGGCTCTTTTGTAATTAATTGATGAGTGATGTTTTTATGTTTCTATCAATAATCATGTATGTGGTTATTTTAGAAATAAGAAAACATTGTGAATTTCTGGAGCAGTTGAGGCTACACGTTTGGGCATCCCTATCAACAGCTCAGTAAGTACAGTGGGGTTCATGGAAATAAATGTAATAAATGTTATAAAAATAGTTTCTTTGAACTAAGTAGACATCATAATAAAGTACCCCTTAGAGAAAGAAGCTATGTGCTCATCACCTAGGTTTCTGGAAAGCCAGGAGACCTAAGGCATGCTTAGGATTTCATACTTCGTCCAGGCACATGAAGGAAGATTCTTAATATAATAGAAAGCCTTCCCAAAGAGTAGGGATTGTCTGCATGTTCTAGGAACTGATTGAGAATTTTAACTATTGCTTTTTCAAATTCTCTGTCGGGCTTTTTTTTATGTGTGTGTGTATGTTTCCTCACATGTTTTAAGGAAAATTTTAGTATTTTACAGCATTTAAAACAGTTTTCCTACAACATTTTCCTTTTCATATATGCCTTCTGTGTTTTTGCATGTCAGTTCTCATGCATGATCTTCTGCATCTCCAAATTCTGCTTCCTTTCCCTGCCTGAGACGGAAAAGGATTAGCAATAGTGCTGTTCACATTGAAAGTGAAGTGTCTCCTCTGCATTCTGGATCTAACATGCTAAAGAGATTTGTATTAATTGAAGGCGGACAATTTAAATGTGTAAGACAGAATTTTACATAGCTTTTGTTCATGGAAGGCTACTCATTGCATCAGATAATAAACTGGGCCTGAAACCAGAGGCTGTTGATACCAGCCAGAAAGGAAAGCTGGGTCTTCCCAGGCGTGAATCTAAGATGATGTGTATCAGGCATTTTTGGCAGCCTTGAAGAAAACAAGCATGTTCTTATCATTAGATTATGCATGTTCTCATAATATACAGTAGTATCATAATATGTAATAGTGTAGTATGTAATAGACAAACATGAAAGCAGAGAACCTTTACTGAAAGGGCTTGCCTCTTCTTCATCTGGACCTGCAAAAGTTCTGACTCCTTGGTCTGTTCTGGGTAAAAGAGCATGTCCCTGGACTTTCATGGATGAACTGGAGAACACAGTCAGTTCCTGGGATGTATTAAAAACTGCTATGATGCTGCCTGCTTATACTTGCCATCTTCAGTGATGAGGGTTTGTTTCCAGTTTGACCTAAGACTTATTAATGCAAATGTTATCAACTTTCATAGCTTTCTGAAATGGGAAGAGGACGAAGAAGTCTTTTAATTCTTTGTTCTCTTGAAGGAATGTGTTGTGCTTGGATTCCTCTTGCTGTTAAGGTATTTTTCTTACCATAGACATTACTTGGATGAGGTATGTAGTTGTCACTGTCATTATAGTTGTTGATAACTCGTTTGCGATTTTTAGCTGAAAACTCAGGCAAGAAGGCTCTCAAAATATGTTTTGTGGTTATCTCCTGTGGGGTATTTCTTATAGAACAGATAACACTTTCTGCATAAGCAGACATGGACAAGTGGTGCCACATAAGTCACAGCAGCCTCAAATGCTACAAAAGTATCTGGAGCTGTAGAGGAGACAATTCCTAATACATTTAATAACTGAAAGGATTGAAAGTTATTTAGGACTAACCTTAGGTCCAAAAAGATGGTTTGCTGTTGATTTAATTTGTACATTTAATGTTTAGTTGATTTAATTAACAAAAACATTTATTTTAAAATCTATTAATAAGCAAATTTCTTCTGTCCCATGTCCACAGCTTTTCTTGGAGTAATGTTATGTACATGCTCTTTCTTTTTCTTTCAGGTATGTCAGTCTGTTAAAAGACTTTGTTGAGTCTGAATTTTTTGTGATAGATGGGGATTCTTTACTACTTACATTTTTAGATGAAGAAACACAATATCTAAACTTCTTCTACCAAATTGAATGCTTCCTGCAGGATTTCACTGAAAAAGGAGCAAAATACATCATTGTTTTCTTCAAGGTACTGACCAACTAGCATTGGTTTGCTGTTTAAACCACTGCACTCCTTCAAAACCAACTGCTTGATTCTAATCAGGGTTAGGAAATGGTTCATTATGTCAATAAATGTAACTGAATAATTTCATTGTTTTTATTTCCCACAGGATGCAGAACAGATGTACTTTCCATATCCTAATTTTCTTTTCTTACGTACGGCATTAATAGAACACCTGAGGCATAACACAAGCACCACTGTTCATACAGAATTTTCCAATTGTTTATCATCCAAATGGGAGATCTTCCTGAAGCAAAGCTATCCTTACTTCATCATTGTATCTGACATAGGACTGACCTCTCTCCAAACAGACTATTTATCTATTTTAATTGCTCATTCATTGTCAAAGAAAATAAACATTGTGCTTGCTTCAGGACAGGAGTATGATATTCTTAGAGTTTATGGATATCACCTTCAAAGTGTGTATAAACACAGATTATTTTTTCAAAAGGTGAGTTACATAACTTCCTCGTTTGTTTGCAATAACAATATTAGTTCTACTTAGCAGATTTAATTAAAATATCTCAGTATCAGTATTATGTTTATACATTAAAATTATAAAGCACTGATAACTTGGCCCATTTTATGTGTCTTTAATCTTCTGGTCTTGAAATCCTTTACAGGCAAACATTGCGATTGGTGGCAAATTCCTGCCCTGTTCTCTATTGTCTAATTTCACATCCTTGTTCACTTAAGACATGGTAGTCTCAAATACAGCCTTTCCCGTATCTTCAGTATCACTTGTCTTTGTTGTCTTGTAATATGGCAGACAAGACTAGCATTTAGGCCAGGGATGTGATTTTTAAAGGAGCTTTATTTAGAATAGATGTTTCTTGGAGTGTATATATCTGAATGGTTTCTGTCTGTGGATAGTAGTCCCTGATGCATTGTATCTATTGACTTTGCATATAACTTTGACTTCTGCACTTCATAGTATGAACGGGATCTGCGATATGCCTGTGGAAACCTACTCAGGTACAAAGAACCATTTGTGTGTCTGTATGAACACCTCAAGCTGAGCCTGAAAGACATACAAAAAGAGGTAATTAGATCTCTCCAATAATTTTTCTTTTTTCTTCTCAAGTTGACTGTCTCCCTCTATTCCTTTACCGTAAATTCTTTCCTAGCCAGAACTGGGGGGCTCTCTTCCTTACACTGAAGTGATACCCAGAGTCTGAGAAGGTCTCCTCTGTGCCCACTCTTCTTTACAGCAGCTTGAAGCTGTTTTATTCTTCAAAGTTCACTAAAGCAGGATATTTCAGCTGGAAGCTGATTGGTGGGATGTTTCCATCTTGGCTACTGCCTTTATTTTGTAGAAGATGGGAACCAGCCCATTCAGCAGAAAACACCGTTTGTGGCATAAATCTACCCTTAGCTGCCTGCAGGGGCTGTGGCTACTACCTTCTGGATGCACTGTGGCCATTGTATCACCCCCAGGGCAGCGGCTGGCTCCTGAGGGAAGGCTGGGAGGACGTGTTCATCTGTAGAGACATTTCAAAATCTAAACCCCTCTTGCAGCTGCCACGGCTTGCACGCTCTGTTAACTGTAAAAGTATTCACAATCTGGGAATTTTTAAGAGCTTGATTACAGTTGCAAGGTCTGTACTTGCATGATTAAAGCGATGGATTAATTAATCTTGTTTTACATTACTTTAACCTTAAAAATTTGGTATATGTATGTATGTATTACAGCTTTAGTGCCTAATGTACCTCTGCCATTTTCCTGGGTGTTGAGTTACACTGCAGTGTTGTGACTGTACTTCTGCTCCTGCAGAGAACAGCAGCAAGGCTTCCTTGGACTTCAGCGTGAATGATACAGGCTCAGCAAGATGATTTTTTTCACTCCAGAAAAAAATGGTGTTACTTAGAAAACATTTTAAAGTCAGTAGAAACATGGCTTTATGGCTACTGATAATAGTTTACTATGATTATCTTTCTTGAGGCAAGTTCAATAATTAGATGCCCTGGGAGCAGAAAAAACTCAGGACACAGCATGGGCAGGTGGCTGCTCCCTGGAGGCCTGGGGCCATGGGAGCTCCCCTGGAGGCAGCAGGGCAGGCTTGTCCCACTGCCCCAGCCAGGAGCAGGGCTAGCCTGGGGGGCAGCTGCAACCCGAGCATTGGGCACCTCCCTGGGAACAGGCCAAAGCCAGATCAGGTTGTCAGCAGTCTGGGCTGTGGGGAGCTGGAGACTGCTGCTGCTGCAGCATTGCTGGGGCAGAGACTGACAGCCCTGAGGGGCTGAAATGGGCCCTGAGAAAGTGGGGGCAGGCCCCAGGGGTTGGGCGGGGACAGTCAAAGCTGTTGGTGCCCTCAGGGATATGACAGAAAAGAGCTTTTTTTACTAATGATTGTGCCCTCTTTTCCTTCTGTAGTTTTAATACCCTTTTTTTCTGTTCTCTGGTGGAACTCTGTGATTGTAATTTTTCTTATAGTAGTCATTTGTGCTATTCATAATGTTATAACTACAGGTTCATCAGACTTTCTGTCTGTTGAAGCAACTGTGTCCTGAAGGATCTGACATTCGGCGTGTGGTCTGTGTTCTTGTTTGTGCTGTGGGATTAAAAATATACAGTAATATGTTGGAAAATGCAAATACTTCCTGGAGAGCAAAGAAAAAGCAATCAGCAAGAGTAAGAATTTTAAAAATATCTTTTCAGTACAGTGACCATTAATATTTGCTAACAGGAGAGATGGCTGTCCTTCTAGATCTCAAGCTGAAGGAAGGTCCAGCTTCTCCCTTTGTGACTCCACTCTGTAAGTGGTCTGCTTCAGATAACTGCTGTGGCTACAGCTTTTCCAAAACAGCATGGTCTGTCTGTGGGTGGCACTGCACCCCTTGCAGCAGTGGCTATTGTTGGGGAAAGTGTTAACTTTGGACCAATTACTTCCATAGGTAGTTTTACCTCAGAAGGTTGTTGTGCTGATTATTTTCCTTTTCCTAACGTTCAGTCGCATACTGCCTTTTACAGAAGAATACACTTTTCTTCAAGTTAGCGAGACATTTCAGAAAAAAAAGGTTTCTTTCTTTCTAGAAGACATGGTCATTACATCATATTTGTGATCATACTAGAAGCCTGATATTTTCATCAAGTTGACACAGACGCAATGTATCAGTAATATTTTGAGACACATTCAGTGGACTACAGGATAGCTATGGGTAGTTAGCACAGCTGCTTTGCTGTGCAGTTGAGAAAAGAGCATAGGCCTATATCTAGATGCTAAATTTTCATCTTCAAATAATAACATTTCTTGCCAAACATGCTGCCAATTTTTTTTAAATTTTGTATTGTTTTTCACAGTCATATTCTTTTTGGAAAACAGATTATTATTTTTTTTTTACATTGTAACTGATCTGCATCTACCAGCACTACAAGAATGTTCATTTTGACATAAGCGTATTCACAAGTAGTTACAATGCACAAGTTGTTTAAATAGATCAAAATGATTAGCTGCTTAAACAAAGTGCAAACCACTGAATTAAGTAGAGATGAAAAAAAATATTTTACTGAAGGACTTGGTCAACTTTTGATTGGTCATCTCTCAACAGGGAAGAAGTGACCCTCTGTCTCCAGAAGCAGCAGCTGACCTCTGTAGAATGCAGTGTCTTACAGTGGCATTTCTTCTTCATATGCCTCTTTCACAGAGAGCTCAGATTAGGATCGTGAAATCCTGCTGGACTAAGCAAGTTTTACCATTAATAAAAATGGTATGTGTAGCACTGTAGTATTTCCCCTGTCCCCAGGTGCAACGGTCATTTCAGTTTTCATTTTCCTATGCATGCTACTTTAGTCATCTGATGATATCAAAGAATGTAATATACCTGCTGGAAACAAACCTTACACTATTGAGGAGTTTTGTGAGCCACAGATCAGTGGGACTAGGAGAATGTTTGGGGCAATATCTAGACCTGACCTCTTAGACATCTCCAATTAGCTAGTGTTAGCGTACTGGGCTAGATGTTCCTTTGGGTCTCATCCTGTATGGGAAGTTTGATGGCAGGCTTTTGTATTGTTTAAAGTTGGTTATTAAAGTGAAGAAAAACAGTGAAGGCAGTTTCTTGATCACAAAGAAGTCAAGTAACAGTGTGTTGTTTTTCATGTCAATAAATCTGTGGTAGTCTTGCTTTGGAGATGCTTTGATCTCTACACATGAAAAGGTGCTCCATAAGAATTAATTGTTTGCTTTATTTTAACAGCAACAGTTGTGTACGCATTTTGCTCTGACACAGCTAAGTGATACAAATGATTGGAAACTGGATTTAACTTACCTGCCTGACTTAAATGATGATTCACTTCTCAAAAATCTTGTACATTACTATGAGTTCGAATACACTGAAGGTATTTTATTCTTGTTTAACAGTTTGCTTTCTCACATTTCTAACTTTAATAGGCAATTACTCATACAGTAACGAATATGTTTTTTGGAATAATAGGGAAACTTTTTTCTATAGCCAAGTCTAGAAAATCACATGTGAAAGCGTCTTTCACCAGTACTCATTCAGAATACTTTACCATGTCATATCTTCGATGTGCCACCTGTACTTATGCAAAGGAAGAGTGATTTAGCTTAGGTAGTAAGAGCTCTGGGTCACTGTTATTGGGTGTTCTCAACCGTTTAGTTTTTAGCCAGTTTTCTATCTATTTCATTTTGCCTTAGTGCAACACAGTTAGAATGGAGACTAGATTCTACTGTCACTGTGACATTGGATAATATTTTTCATTTCAGATGACATTTATTTGGACAAAATAATATATTGTCTTATAAATACATGAATTTGGGAGCTGGAGCTTTAAGAACACTGTCAGATGTGTTAAGATTCCCAAAAAAAAAGTTACTAAAGCTGATAGACCAAGGAAATATGGGAAAAAGATATGTAGCAAATGTTCTTTCAGAGTCATTTTGTTTACCTGAAATCCTCTGCCATGAATCTGTCTGATAGTAAACCAGAACCCTTTCTTTACAAATCTAGTCACAAAATGTTCTGTATGTACCTCATTAAAGCAAGTGTAGAGGAATTTTAAAAGGAAATATACATTAAGAATATGAAACATTTATTTTTATGATGATATCTATTACTAGACACTAAAAAGGAAATTACCAATTCAAGAGCCTACCGTGCAGGAGGCAAAGGTGAAGGAAATTCTTCTTTAGTTATGGAGCTTGTGGGCTTCCACAGACAGTCTAAATCCAGTGTTTTTTCCAAAATACATCTTCTCAATACATTTAGTTATTTATACCCTGGGATATTAAAAACTGTGAATGTACAACATTCTGTTCTAATTTGTTGTCATGACCAAACACGGTAGGTTCTGTTTGAAGAGACTTTTAATTTTAAAGTGTCTTTTTTTTCTTTCTTTCTTCCCTGTGCAGGATTAGAGCTCAAGAAGGAATTGGGGGAAAAAATGGAGAATGAATACCAGTGTTTATGGAACACTGTGACAAAATTGTCTGTGAAATACAGTTTTGGAGATGCTTTCCCAATACGAAAGACTTCCCAACTACTTCTTGAGCAGAAACAGACATTTAGAGGTACTGACAACTCCACAAATTAGAGAGTTAGAAGCATGATCTTTATTACTGTCACTAAAAGTTCTCTGAGTAGTGATCTGATTTTGTCCTGATCACAAATCTAATCCATGCTTCATGGATCCTCTCCTTCCTTTCAACCCACTAGGAAAAACTTAGAGCTGATGCCAAAGTAAATCTGACTGGGCATTATGGGTGAAATTATGACTCCACTGTAGACAGCACAAGTATTTTTAATGATTTCAGTAGGTACTGGGTTTTAGTTCTGTGATTGCTAGCCGAAATCTATTGTATATATTGTAAAAAACATTGATTAGTATAATACAAATAATAGTTCCCCATGATTGGGGAAGTGCATAGTTGGCTCAGAGATTATTTGTTTTCTTCCCTCACAAGAACTGTTCTGAGTATCTGAAAGGAGTAGGTTTGCCTGGTATCTGAAATTTCATGAGAAACAGTTTTGTTGCAACATTCAAATGTTTGTTTTAAGCCTATCAAATTGTATAAATCTTTAGAAGAGGCAGCTGGTAAGAAGTTCAGTAAAGGCTGCAGTATAATTCTACTGAAGTTTGTGTGTTCTTCAGCTGATTTCAAAGATGTCAAGTAGGCAAAGTGGGCTCTAGCGGGCAACAAATAACAGTTTCTTTGTTATCTGTGGGATATTAAGGCATCTTCTGGTGGAGCATTTGTGTTGCCTATTTCTGTATCTCCTTTGGAGACCTTGAAGACTGAAGTTGTGGTTAAGAGTTCAAATGCAGGAAGGATGCACAATGTTACATGTCATCTCTAGTTATGTAATGTAAGTGAAGTTGAAAGTGCATACTTAAAGGACTGTGGTCTTTGTGGAATTAGTGCAGGAAAGTTAGACACCCATGAGATGAGATGGGTTGTATCATTCAAAAAGTTAGTGTAGGCATCTAAAATGGATTATGAGAATATCTACTTGGAAGCAATAATAGGCTGCTTCATTCTTCCCATGCTTGAGAAGAAACAGAAAAAGGGGAGCTAGTGAACTGCTGCTTACTTTTAGCAGATTTTAGTTTACAGAATTTCATTTATAATGTGACCGGACAGAATTTTCAAGTAGGATATGCAATATCATTCATTGATATATGATATATAAAACGATATATTAATAACTAAACAATATTAATTATTTTTTTACACTGTAAAGACTATGAAGAAGAAATTCCTAAAATTGGACTAATCCCAGTGAAATCCGATCTTGTTAAACAATATGCTGGAGATGTTTTGAATGATCTACCTGTTTTAGAAAGGTATGTATATGAGTTTTATTCTAATGAAATAACATTATATGGGCTTGTTTTCTACTCCCCTGTGCTTTATCTATGTTATGCTCAATTTGTACAAATGTAGAAGTGCTTTTGCTATGACTGGGTAAAATTTCACATTTACATCTACTGGTGTAAATATTAACAGAAAGTTCAGAACAAGAATGGATAAGAGTAAATATATCTGTATTTTCTCGTACAGTTATTTGTTTGCATTATAGTCTTTGGTTCTTATTCTACATTCTAGGACTGTTTTTCTAAATGTACAATTTGTATTTGAAAGGCCTTGTCCTAAATTGCAAAGCTCAGATTGATTTCAGGAAAAGAAAAACATTAAATAAAAATACTGAAAAAAAGTAAGAAGAGATTATCCTTTACATTTGCTCTGCCACTTGTTGAAGTGGGTTCTATGCTGCTCAATGAGTATTTCTAGCCAGTGTGTGAATTATATAGTTACATTGCATTCTGTGATTAATCTGTATGAAAATAAATGAAAAAAAGGGGGCTTACTTTGTTAGTAATTCTTTTTGAAAAACTGAGGCTATCTTGACACACTATATCTGGAGTAGAATTAAACCCTATGGGGCTTTCTGGCACAGTAAAATTGTGTTTTGACAGATACAGAGTTTTTTGAATGTTTCATTAGAGATGCTAGAAAACACTTAATTTCTGCTCTGTTTAATGTTTGTAAATTTCAGCAATGATCCTGCAGTTACTTCACTTAGTAAATACAAGAAATTTGATGAACTTCGTCACTGGCATTCTGACAGACCTTTGACTGAGGACTATGAGAGGGTATGGTGCAGTGCTGATGGTAAGGAAAACTTAACACAAAGCCCATGTGTCTGTGTTGGCTAGAACAGTAATGTAAAGGTTATTCTGGTTTTGGAAAAGGCCTTCTCATTTCAGAACACATTTGCAACTGTATAAATACTTGAGAAACTAGAGCTAATGAAATAGATAAATTATATTTAAACTGATGTGCCTGTGCATTGCATGTATGTATTGTGTATTATCTTAAACAGCTCTAATGAGTATAACAGAATGAACCCTTGTGTTCGGATGTTTATGATACTTTCTTTCCCTTCAGCTTGCGAAATGCTTTAAAAATATAGCTTGGTTAATGCTTGGTAAGCACATCCATACATGTGCAAAATCTGCTCACATGTTTGCACAGTGCATGCATAGCCAATCTTATCTTTTGATAAGATTTCAAATAAAATGTAAAAGAAGTTGTGGTTTAACTCCAGCAAGCAAGAAGCTGCTTGCTTACTGCCCCCCACCCCAGAGAGAATCAAAAGGGTGAATGTGAGAAAACTCATGGGTTGAGATAAAGACAGTTTATCATAGAATCATAGAATGGTTTGGGTTGGAAAGGACCTTAAAGATCATCAAGTTCCAACCCCCCTGCCATGGGCAGGGACACCCTCCACTAGACCAGGTTGCTCAAAGCCTCATCCAGCCTGGCCTTGAACACCTCCAGGGATGGGGCATCCACAACCTCCCTGGGCAACCTGTTCCAGTGTCTCACAACCC
>VZTO01001381.1:27066-42774 GCA_013400615.1 Syrrhaptes paradoxus
TGTCCACCACACCACACAGCTTGGTGTCATCGGCAAACTTGCTGAGGGTGCACTACATCCCACTGTCCATGTCTCCAACAAAGATGTTAAACAACACTGGTCCCAGTACCAACCCCTGCGGAACACCACTTGTCACTGGTCTCCACTTGGACATTGAGCCATTGACCACAACTCTTTGAGTGCGGCTGTCTAGCCAGTTCCTTATCCAGTGAGTGGTCCTTCCATCAAATCCATGTCCCTCCCACTTAGAGACAAGGATGTCATGTGGGACTGTGTCAAAGGCTTTGCACAAGTCCAGGTGGATGATGTCAGTTGCCTTTCCTCTATCCACCAGCTCTGTGGCCCTGTCATAGAAGGCCACCAGATTTGTCAGGCACGATTTTCCCTTGGTAAAGCCGTGTTGGTTGTCACCAATCACCTGTTTTTTTTCCCTGTGCCTTAGCACAGATTCCAGGAGGATTTGCTCCATGATCTTGCCAGGCACAGAGGTGAGACTGACCGGCCGGTAGTTTCCTTTATTTCCTTTTTTAAAAATGGGGGTTATGTTTCACCTTTTCCAGTCTGTGGGAACTTCACCAGAGTGCCATGACTTCTTGAATATTATGGGTGGTGGTTTGGCAGCTTCATCTGCCAGTTCCTTCAGGACCTGTGGATGTATCTCATCAGGTCCCATGGACTTGTGCACCTTCAGGTCTCAAACCTGATCCTCTCCTACACCTGGCAGTTTAATAGGTAAAGCAAAAAGTGCAAATGCAAACAAAGCAAAATGAGGAATTCATTCACTCCTTCCCATCAGCATGGATGTGTTCAGCCATCTCTAGGTAAGCAGGGCTCCATCATGCATAACAGTTACTTGGGAAGACAAATGCCATTAGTCCAAACATTCCCCTGCACTTCCATCTTCTTCCCCGTACTTTTATTGCTGAACATGTTGTCATGAGGTATGGAATATCCCTTTGATCAGTTGGGTTCAGCTGTCACAGCTGTCTCCCCTTTCAACTTCTTGTGCACCCCCACCCTACTTGCTGGTAGAGTGGTGTGAGAAGCAGAAAAGGCCTTGACTGCGTGTGAGCACTGCTCAGCAATAGCTAACACCCCTGTGCTATCAACGCTGTTTTCATCACCAATTCAAAACACAGGCTCATACTAGCTACAGTGAAGAAATGTATCTCTATCCCACTAGAACCAGCACAGAAGTAAACAAAAGGAGTTGAGGAGTCCTGGATTACTGTTGGTACTTCCAGTGTTGCTTATGGATTTCATTCAGTGACTTAGAAACATTTCCTGAGTGGGTATTTGTGCTGCTCGACCAGTGGTAAACCAGAGTTACAGTCAAAGATCAGCTTCCATCTGCTGATCTTTGACTGTATGATTTTTTGCATTCTTTCATACACTGTAATTTCAATGGGAAGTTCAGAGAGCATAAATTGCAGAACAGTAACTAGAGTACCTTCCATAATGTTGGAGTTGAAGGTTTGTGTCCGCTCCAGCTGAAGAGAGAGTCCTGTCTCTCCTGTGCCTTGCATGAATACTCTGGATACTGGAATGTGTAATCTCAGTCTTTCTTGTGAAAAACAGAAAGATCTTCTGAGATGGGTCTTCACACTTAGAAACTGACTCATTGTTTTGATTTTAGGGCAGAGAGAAATACCTAGGCTTGAGTGTGGAAGTATTCATATACTCAGTTCAGTGTCTTCCATTGGCTGGCATAGGTGTTCTTCCAGCAGCATTTATTTATGTTCTGATGACAGAGTCTTGTTTTTGTGGGGAAGAAGTCTCTTTCTGACCATCTGTATTGACTTTGGAAGACATCTTCCTGTTTTCATGGATTGTGTGAGAAGACTAGGCATTTTGCTCAAACAATTTTAATTGCATTCCAAGCATCCTGCTTGTTAAGATTTCCAATATTTTTAGTGTGTGCCTAAAGTGGTTTTAATTTGAGTCTATTGCCCGTCTCTCAAAAGTTCAAAGTACTCTTGGATTTCAGTGAGTGCTGGTAGCCAGCCTCTTTCAAAATGGGATTTTGGCCTTTATGTCAATGAGGAATTTTTAGGAAAGGTATCCATTACCCAGATATCTTTTCTTGCAAATAGATTAGGCTGAAATTCTATGAGAGTGTTTTTAAATTATATTTGTTTGCAGCAAAATCCAAAGATCCAGATGAAAGAAGACAGATACAGAAGTTACAGACTTTTCGTCACTTTTATGGAAGCACTTTGGAAGACAGCACTTCAAAACTTGTTGTACTTCAAGAGCATGTGTCAGGGAATGCTAATGCTGCTCTCAAAAAGACACAAAAAAAGCATGTGAGTATATTCAAGTTGCTCTTTCCAAATCTTTTTTCTATTACCCAGGAAGGGATTTCTGCTACAGGAGTCCCATAGCTGAAGTTTTATATTCGGAAAGCACCAGTAATTCTCAGTTGAAGAAACTTAAATTGCCTTTGTATGTCAAATTTAATTAACTAATTGGCAAAAGGATTTTTGTTCCTAGTTAGGAATGCTGATCAGTGATTATATTTTAAGACGCACAATTAAATTTAAAAAAAAGGACTCTCTAAAGGTTTTGGCACATGGCCAGTATTATAAGGAGGAGTGAAGGAAACGAGTTCATGAATTTAATTTTACTTCAAGAAACTATTGAGAAATACTGGAAAAACCATAATTCTGTTATTTATTTCCCTGCACTATTTGGAAACATTCTCTGTGAAAGATCCTGTAGATATTGCAATTAATCCTATGTGAACATTGCCAGATATCACAGGGTATGTAGCATGTACTTGCATACTCATGAACAATACTGAGCAATAGTAATTTGAGTAATATTTCATAATAGACAGTGCTATGTCTTACAGATAATGGCCTGTTGAATCACTTATAAAAATCTTAATATAAAAAACTTTGTTAATTTCAAGTAAGGTTGAACTCTTATTTAACTTTTTTGAAAAGCATCCCATTATGATAAAATTACTATTACCCATCTATAAAAACTTGAAATTTAACTGTGACATCTGTTCTTTTATTTTTCCACATTTGTGCTTTTTTTTATACTACTTGTGATGCTTTATACTGACTTAAAATAAAGCTTAGGGAAGCTCTTTCAAGCAGCATATATTGGGATTCAAAAATTATATCTCCTTCAAAATGAAGTGCTATTTTAAACAATCCCCAAAACACAATGCATCACACAGATTAATTGAAAACTATAATGTACCTGCTGGGATTAAGTTTATGAATTAACTTTTTTTAGATTATGCTTGCATGCAGTGATGGTTACTTCTAAATATCTTCATTTTGTTGGATAGAAAAGTAAAGCAGAAATAATTGCAGAAGAAAACAACAGGCGACTGAAAACTAAAGAAGAAAAGAAAGAACAGGAGCAGTGGAAAGCCTTGTGTATACAAACTGAAAAGGAAATAAAAGCAAATCTGACTGTTGGAATAAATAAATTGGAGACGTTTCTCAAGACCTTTAAGAGTAAATCTGTGAAGTTCAGTGTAGAAATGACAGGACTGTCTGCCTGTTTAGAAGTGTGGAAGGAACACTGCAGAGAGCAAGGTATGATAGCCAAATTCATGTTCAGTATTCAGCTTCCACTCCCTTTAACCAAGAGAGTGAGTGACTTTGGACATTGTCAGCTGGGATAAAGACATTTAAATTCAGCCCTCTTTCAGGAGCATGAAAGGTGTAAGTATTATCAGGCTCTGGTCCACTTCTGCAATTTCAAGATCCTTTCCATCAGCTGTAAAGTATCCAATGGAATTAGATTGTAGCTGTTTTCCTGTTTTGCTTTGTAAACATTGCGTATGTAAAAAAATTATTGTATATATCTTTAATGATTATGTATCATGCATGTTAAAATGTATGTAAACTGCAGTGGCTTGTTTAATTAGCTGGGGTGTTTAGCTCACAGTCTGAATGATGATGGTTTGCACAGAAATCTGTGGTGGCACTCTTTGTAGAGGTCACAGAAGTGTGGGTTGTCTTTATCTAGTTGCCTTTAAATAAAATTAATTTTTAAATTGTCATAAATGTGGTTGGATGGATAAGGTATGTTCTAAAAATATCTAATATGAAAAGACTCCCAATTATACAATTATCTCTCAAATAACCATAGGCTTTTTTTTTTTTAAGGTAACAAATCTAAAGATTTAAGCAAAGCTGTTCAAGTAATGAGGAGAATTCATATCCTCCTTGAAAAATATCAAGATCTCTTGGAGAAACCACATCTACAAAAGCTGACCAGATATCTAAGACTTCTTGGATTTGAGAATTTGGCGTGCTCTCTATCTGGCCAGGTAACTTTATAGACTGTAATGATTCTACTGTAACTGTATCTTTAGTTGAATTATCAACAGTGTTTTCTTAAGCATTAAATAGCATGTAGAATATCTATATTGAGCTTATTTTATTTTGTATTTTGACATAAGATTTGGAACTGTCTATTCTTGGTTTGTATATCCATCTTCTTTAGTTCCATGGGTACATTTCTCTACTTGATGTGAGGGCTAGTTGCCACAACAGGCCACTTCCTATAGAGCTTTATATGGCTTTATGTATCCTTTGATACATGCATCAAGATTAATTTGCTCTAGTTATGTTATGTGGTCTTAGACATCTCTGAGAGGTACCTGCTGTTCAGTTCATAGTATCAGCTGAACTCTGCATGTTAAAAATAACTCTTAAAAGCTAAGTGATAAGCACCTGCTGTCTAACAGGCCCAAATGTGCTACTTTAGAAAAGGAAATATTTGAGACTACAGATGTGGTTGAAAACTATTCTGTTTGTTGATCACCTCTGAAAGAGACAATTTCAGATACTGAATTGCTTGTTCTTGCTAGCACAGCTGAGACCACCAGCAGCTACACCAAATTTGGCTCTGAAGTAATTTCTCAAAGGATTGACCGTATGCTTTTCTGCATGTTAGCACCCTGTCTGATGTCTGATTTAATATTAAGAGCAGCTGGATACCTTTGTGTGTAGATGGGATGTTGCTAGGGAGAGGGGATGCTAAAGTGGCTCTCAGGCAGAAGAGAGAGACTGTAACTGACAGCCTGCAGAGTGCAGAGTCAATAGCAAAAGGAAGGAGGATTACAGTGAACTGCAAAACCAGTCTTAATCACTTCACTGTGTCATTTTTCAGACACAGTAGAGTTAGGAATTTTTGGAAGCTTATTTCTGGAAAGTATTTATCATCCTTCCTTGAGGATCAGGACTAAGAGGTGAGGGAGGAAGTGATTGTTTTGTAAGAAATTTTCTTCCTTTGGAGAGTGGGATTTGTTTCTTCCTATGTGAATTCAGCTGGTGTATGATGATTGTTGGCTCTTGGCTACATAGCTATCATAAGGGTGTCTGGTGCCCCAAATAAAGTATATTACATTTCAGGAAGTAGAATTGTTGGATCCAAGAATCTCAAATGGTCTGTTGTAAAGGTTTGTGGTGACAGAAGGGATATGTCGGCAGGTTTAATGTCTTGCTCAGAAGGGCTCTAGATCAGTCAGTGTATTTTGGACCTACTTTTGCTTTTGCAGCTGTTTGTTTGTATTATTACTTTTGCAAAGTTGGGAGAATTTTAGGAATAACTGAAATTTTCAAGAATAACTGAAAATATTTCTTTCAAAATATTGGGGAAGTTGTCAAATCTACATCCTTGGAAATAGAAGAAACTCAGCTGAACACAGCCCTGAGTGACCTTATCTAATTGCACCTGCTTCTAGCAGTGAGTTGGGTTAATTGACATCCAGACATCCCTGACAACCTAAATTATTATGTGATTTTCTGATCTTCTGGTTTATGTTGTAACATGCAATGCTTTTCTATACAGCTTTCAGGATCAGATGTTGTAATTAGACATGCCCATGGACGTTAAATTTACTATGTCTTAGGGGGTACAGGCATTGTTTAAAAATACAATGCTTTACAAAATTCAGGATCACAGTCTTTATATTGAATTTCTTTTTGCAAATGTGCTTCATTGCACAAGGTGTCAGGGCAGGGTGAAGAAAAAAGACATAAATACAGGATGGGAAGGCTCTGGCAGGCAATAGCTTAAAGAGGCTGAGCTTTACCTTGCTAGCTCTCCTGACAACAAAAACAACACCAACACCAGCTATATTATTTTTGGAACATAGTCACCTTTGAAGATATACAAGTGTGACCCTGATGTAAGTCTATGTGGTATTGATTTCTGCAATAAATTATTTAAAAACCACCTGCATTTTCATACATTTTTCAAAGCTTGCAGGGTTCCACAGAACAAAAAAAGCCATTTTCTTAATCTCTTGCTAACTTTCAAACCAACTTGAATTTTTCATTTGATCTTATAGACAGAAGAAAGTAATGATAAGAATATAAGCAACTATGCCGTCAAAGTGGGTCCAGCTCGCTTTCAGCTACAATACATGGATTATTACTTGCTGAGAGAAGAGAGAAATGATCCAGATCCCCGAGTGCAACATTTCATACCAGACACATGGCAGGTAATGAGACACAAAGTTTTTGCATAAAGTTAATGGAAATTATCTTCTTTTTCCATTTAAAAATACACATTATTATCTGCTTGTCAAAAATAGTGTTGTTTAACAAATTTATTTTTTAACAAGTTTAACAAATTCAGTAGGTCATTTTGGACTGTATTCCATGTTCTTTCTACACTGAGAACTTTTCTACAGGGAACTTGGCCCAACGAATTCAACTCAAGAAATGCTGAATCCGTGGGATTGCACTATTTGTTACCAAATTTGATGGTGGTAATGCCCCATTTAGATAATCTCTGTTCATCCTTTGCTCATTTGTCCCTAAGGAATTACCCATAATATGAACTGAGAAATAACTTTTCTGTCTAAAGCAGAGCAAGTCCTGTGCAGATTTTTTTTTTTTTACTATTGGCCTGGGGAGCTGAATTTGCTGGTTTGCATGTCCATAATCTGCAAAACACTAATTTGCTTGAAAAGCAGCTTGCAACTCGATATATATGCTGATAGACAGAGATAGTGTTAGTACTATTTCTATTTGCTCTTTTGTACCCCTCCCTCCATCCTTTCACAGACATATGTAAGGTGAGAGTGGATAGAGGAATGCAATAATAGGGAAGGAAACAGGTTAGTAAATACTGTATGCTAAGAGCAGAAGAGAATTTTGGATGGTATTAATGTAACTATTATAATGCAAGAACAAAATGCTGCCTTGTATAAAACAGTGAAGTTTTTGGAACTAAATTACATGCTGCTGAGTTAACTGGCTCTATTTTTAATTTGAAAATGTCCAGGTTTGGACTCAGAATGTTCTGGTACCAGTGCCTCCGACCAAATAATTGAAATAGACAAATTATAATTTGTAGTTCCATTTTTTCCCACTAACAGTCTAAGAGAAAAGAATACAGTCATAAAATGACTAGGTTAACTCTAACTTTCTGTAGTCTAAAATCTGTACATAAATTCTACATGCAAAACCAAGATCTTTTCACAAAAAGAGATGGTTTACCTAATAAGAACTTCATAACAGGACATTTTGACATAATTAACCACTTTTCTCTTAGCGAGAACTTCTTGATGCTGTAGATAATAATGAGTCTGCAGTGATTGTTGCTCCCACTTCATCAGGAAAAACATATGCATCGTACTATTGCATGGAAAAAGTTCTGAAAACGAGCAATGATGGAGTAGTTGTGTATGTTGCTCCTACAAAGGTAAGGCAGGATCCTGCTACATATTCTCTATGTATGACTACGGTATTTCTCAGTATGGTTCTGAAACCATTTGGGTAACTTGTTACGCAAATTTAGTTGACACATATTTTTAATTAGAAGTGGAATCTTTCCATTCTGTTTTACAAGAAACAGCATGCTTACTAAGAAATCTTCAAAATGTTCAAGCTCTTGTACAGTTTTTGTCTATTAATATCTGTAGAGCTAATTTAAGGTCAGGAACACTAGTATATACACAAGTACTATAAGTAGCATGTTAAATAAATGTTGAGAATACCAAAAGGCTACTAACGTGCTGAAAGTAATATTAGAACAGAACAGTGACCAAGCAAGTCAAGCTGATTTTTTCTAATTGAAATCACTGTTAGATGCTTCAAGAGAAAATTTGTGAAACTCTAGTCAGGGGGATATTTTTAATGAGAGTTCTACGCTATTAGTTAAAAACTGACTTCAGTGCTGAGGCACAATGTTTTGATTTCTTCCAAAACTCATTTTAATGTTCAGTAATATATTTTTTGATATTGAATTCCATGTGCTGTTATTCAATAACAATCCCTATGGATTGTTATCTATAAGTATAAACATTTTTTTTGTGGTTATACTCAGCTTGGGCATCAAAATAATCTTTTCATTTCAATATTAGTCTGGGTGCAGTAATTTATTTTATACTTGCAGCCCCAGGACGTTGAGATCATTAAAGTGCTTGTAGATGCAGTAAAATGTGATCTATTTTTACTGCCTTGAAAATAATTAAGAGAAAATAATTAAGATATAGAATTAATAATGTATAACTCACACAACACTAAATTTATTTGAAAGCATTTGAGTATAATTCAAAATCAAGTACCTTATGTTTTTAAAGTTAACATTGTTGACAGGCTAGACCTAATAGTACACTACGTGGTACATTATGGTCTAGTATATTAATATTAGTGCCAAAATGAAATGCTTTTATATGTCTTGGAATATCATATGCCTTTAGATATACACTGTCTAGTTTTGTTCATGACCTGCTTTATCTAAGGCCCTTGTAAACCAAGTGGTGGGAACTATATACAGTCGATTCACCAAGAAACTTCCTGATGGTTTGGTAGTGTGCGGAGTCTTCACGCGAGATTATCGTCATGATGTCATGAATTCTCAGGTATATTTATATGGGCTTTTTAATGCATAATAATTCTGGCTTCTGAAAATGTTGATTCTGATTGTAATGATTGTGCCACTACTAAATACAAAGTTCAGGAAAAGTCTAAGCATGCCTGTACTGCTTAACAGAGGCTTTCGCTCTATGGCATACAACCTTACCTATTCATCCTGAGGGGACATGCAGTTGATTACCTGCTCTGCTTAAAAGAAAAAACATTAAAATCCTTTGGTTACCAGCATACAGCAGATGCCTTATGGAAGTCCAGACAGAATACATCAGTAGCTCTTACCTTGTCCTCTCTTGTAGTCACTCAATCATAGAAGGCCACTAGGTTGATCTCTCTTGAAGTGGGGAGCCCAGAACTGGACACAGGACTCCTCATCAGTGCTGAGAAGAGGGAAAGGATTCCTTGCCTTGATTTGCTGGCAGCACTTCTCCCAATGCAGCCCAGGATACCATTAGGCTTCTCTGCCACAAGGGCACATTGCTGCCTCCTGTTCAACTTGGTGTCCACTGGAACCTTCAGGTCCTTTTCTGCAGAGTTGCTTCCCAGCTTGATGGCCTCCAGCATACACTGGTGAATGGGGTTGTTCCTCCCCAGGTGCAGGACTTTGCACATCTCCCTGTTGAACTTCATGAGGTTCCTGTCAGCCCATTTCTTCAGCCTGGCTAGGTCCCTCTGGACGGCAGCACAACCCTCTGGCGTATCAGCCATGCCTTCCAGTTTGGTGTCATCAGCAAACCTGCTGAGGATAGATTTTTCCCCATC
This sequence comes from Syrrhaptes paradoxus, assembly GCA_013400615.1. Lineage (NCBI taxonomy): Eukaryota > Metazoa > Chordata > Aves > Pterocliformes > Pteroclidae > Syrrhaptes > Syrrhaptes paradoxus. The sequence goes on from VZTO01001381.1 coordinate 36,687, forward strand.
ATCCAGATCATTAATGAAGGTGTTAGGCAGGATCAGACCCACTATTGACTCCTGGGGTACACCACTAGTTACTGGCCTCCAGCTAGACTTTGTACAGCTAATCACCAGCCTCTGGGCCCAGCCTTCCAACCAGTTTTCAGTCCACCTCCCTATCTCATCTGGCCCATAGTTCAGCAGCTTGTCTGTGAGGATCTTGTGGGAGATGTTGTCGAAAGCCTTACTGAAGACAATGTCCACTGCTCTTCCCTCATCTTCCAAGCCAGTCATTTAATCACAGAAGTTGGTCAAGGTTGGTCAAGCATGACTTCCCCTCAGTGAATTCATGCTGAATACTACTGATGATTTTCTTGTTCTCCTTGTGCTTGGAAATGATTTCCAGGAGTAGTTGCTCGTATCACCTTCCCAGGGGTCGAGGTGAGGCTCACCAGCCTGTAGTTTCCTGGGACCTCTTTCTTGCCCTTCTTGAAGACAGCAGACTTTGAGAATCACTCATTCATTCTAGCTTACCTTGAAATAAAATACGTATGTATTTTTAAATGCTTTTAAAATATAGAATCTACTTGTAGTTGATTAGTCAGTTTACTTAAAAATGCTTTACAAACCTTTTTTCTTAGATACTAGTGACCGTGCCTCAATGTTTAGAAATCCTGATGCTGTCTCCTCGTTGCCAGAAATGGACCAAACGGATACAATATGTTATATTCGATGAGGTACGCATCTTCTAATAGTAAACAATTTCACAAATATATTAAAAATTTTGAGGAAAAATGGCAGTGACTCAATTTTTCATTATGTACGTTATTGCTTGTAAAAAAACAACTTTCAGCAGTATTATTTCAGACTTACTTGCTTTTTCCTGTTCGCTGATAGTGTTTATGTACTCCAGTGAAAAAACTTAAAACTGTTAGTCCTCAAGGAGACATACAGTTCAGTCAAAGCTACCACAAACTTTCTTTATTTCTGTCAAGCTCATCAACTGAAAAGCTAAAAGCCACCACTGTAGTCTTAATTGCACAAACAGAGTGTTGCAGACTGGGGTCATACATGTTTCACATAATATGGTATATGTCAGTCTTTCCAAGGAAAAATAATCAATAATTAATCTTGCTAAATTTAAAATTCCTACTGTATTCTTTCTTGTATATAGAGTTAATTGCTAATGATGCCAGTGAGTATCTAGGGTACAAACAGTGAATCTAGTATTGAAATCTAGACTAATTTGCTATCCAGTGAAGTCTGGAGAAGGATTTGCTGGACATTTGATTTGGACCTCATTGGCTACAACGTAGGAATTATTCAGTACTGATCTTGCCAAACTTCTGTCTTTTGCAAAACGTGAAACAACTCCTTTTATGGATGCACTTTGATAAGGAACACTTTTCTTTTAATCCTTTTTCCCAAAAACATAGGTCCATTGTCTTGGTGGTGAAATTGGAGCAGAGTTTTGGGAACATCTTTTGGTAACAATTCAGTGTCCGTTTTTGGCGCTCTCTGCTACTGTCAGTAACCCGGAACACTTAACTGAGTATGTGTGTAATTTTGTTGCTCAAAAAAGCATATTTAAATTGGATATGAGCTGGTTTAGTTAGAGGTCAATTAATATTGGGAGGCAACTAATTTGAAGTTATATTTTTATATGTATTATGCTGCCCTTACTCCCCAATTGACACAATATGGTAACTCTTAACTCTGGAATGAGAACAGGCACTACTATTCTTTCAGACCCTATAATTGAGCTGTGCAGAGGAATTTGGGAAGCTTCTACATCTATTTGAATTGCCAAAGCCTGATATACACACTTGTCCATCATCAATCAGAGAAAACACCTGCACAGTGTTTATATATATGATGATGTTATTTCACATTTTTCATTTGCACCCTGGGATAAGCTGGAAAAAATTGCATTGAAGATGGTGAGGGAGGACTGGAAATCCTATATTGAGCAGATTGTAATAAATAATTTATTATAACTGTAGGAATTTTCTTAAAATCTTTTTTATAAGTCTTCTTTTTATTTTATTCTTGCACTGTAGGTGGTTACAGTCTGTGAAAAGGTATTGGCAACGTGCTGCAAATACAGTAAAAGGAAGGTCTAGAAACACTGAAACGGACTTTACAAGAAAAAGTAAAGTGAAATATGAAGTACAAGGTCAAAAGAAATCATATCGTGTTAGATTGGGTGTGTATCCGAATATTTTGTACCTAATTTGTGCAAAAACTTTAATCATGGTGTGTGAATTTAAGCATATTTTGTTTTGGTTTTTAAATAAAAACAAATATTGGAGGATTAAGTACTTGCTTTTTAAAACAAACAAGTGCATCATGACAACATTTTTGTCTCTTCACAGTCTTGTATGAAGAAAGATACAATGATTTGGAAAAGTATGTGTGTTCTTTAAAGGGCAGTGATTTTCTCATTGAACATTGTCATCCGTGTGCTGCATTAACAGTCAATCATGTAAGCATAATACTGGTGTCAGCATTGTTTAGCAACTGTTACATTTAGTCAACATGGATTCCATCAAAGTGGTTCAATTATTTTTCTTTTGTTTAAACTCCTTGCAGATTGAGAACTATGGTATTCCTTCAGATCTTTCTCTGTCTCCACGAGAGAGCATCCAGCTTTATGACACAATGGTTAAAATCTGGCAAGAGTGGCCAAGGGCACAGGTGTGTATACATAGCTGTGGGCAAAATATATCAAAATGAATTGATAAAAAAGGATTCCAATGTTTTATATTAATGTTTTCCAGGAGCTAGATCCTGAGGAGTTTGTCTCTTTCAAGAATAAAGTAGTGATAAAAAAGCCAGATGTTAGGAAATACGAACAGGAACTGAAGAAAGAACTAAGCAAATGGATTGTGCTTGGCCAAAGACAGAAGGTAACAGTTGTTACAGGGTGCTTTCTTAAGAATGCGTACAGCTTTAAAATAATAATAATAATTACATGTAATAATATAATTATGTGAGTTTCTCCTCCCATAATTATTACATTTAACTGCTGCTGTACTTGAAAAATAAGCACTAATATTTGTGGCATTTCCGTAAGCATTTTCAAGGTGATGTTTTCACAAGCTTCTCTGGGAATCAGACTTCTGATACTGCTGTGAGATTTCAATTCTTGAGTCCTTTAGGTACCTCCTGTAATTAGTGGGAATATTGTACTATTGCTCTGCTCTTGTAGTCTACTTCTTTTTTGCTGCTCATTTGAAACCTGTGTAACCACAGGCAGTACGTATGTTTCCATGTAAAAGATAGAAGTTAAAGCAATGAGCAGAAACCAGGTCCTTGATTGGAGGCCACCTATCATAAAAAGGAATATGACGAGGTAGTGAATCAACAAGGTAAAAATAAATAATATCTGGGAAGAAAACAAATTTCTTGAAATATGACACTTAAATGTGAAAATATATCATAATCAGTATGTTAGTGATACTTTATTATTTGCACAGTGACGGTAGCCATGAATGCAACAACAATTTGCATTTTGAGCTCTTGCCAAAGTCCTTTGATAACTTGCAGACCATTTAGTCTATAAACTGTATGTGGTTATTGCAGTTCTGAATTATTTTAAAAATTTGAGCTGATAGAAGTTGACTCAGAAAAATGGAGTCTTCATATTTGTTAGCCTCTGGCCAGAAGTTTCTGCCATTAAAATCTCCATGACAATACTGCTTTGGTCAGGTGAATGCACTACTGATGCACCTTAAGCCAAAACCTGTGGATTGCTCAGAACGGGAAAAGTGGCACCGCTTTGCAAGCTTTGTTGGTAAATTACATGAGATGGATAAGTTGCCTGCCATATTTTTCATGTAAGTATTTACATTCCATGTATTACATGTGTATTTCTTATATTCAGAAAAATGGGGTTTAGAGATAAGCATTTTTATGGTATTTGTTAACTTTGCTTTAAAACATACAAAGTAAAGGCCTACAAGCTCTATCAACCCATGCATCTTTGTGGCACTAAACGTTTAGCTGAAATGAAACTAGGAGCATTTAATTACTGTGTGGAAAGGGTAGAATCCATGCATGGTGTCTGAGAAAATGACAAGAAACTGAACTACATTGAAATGAGAGTGAGATTCTCAGTTGCTTTGCCCCAGTGCAGTCAGTAAAACTTGTGGAAAGTGGATGCTGTTATTTAGAGTTGCAAATGGTGTATCAAGGGGCAGATTTGCTAGAGAAAAAGGTGGAATGAGGTTTTGTTAATGTGTGAATTTTTATATGGTGATGGTTCAACTGCATAGCCTCTAACAATCTCATCTTACCATCCAGTGACATGCATCAATCAACCTGTTTTGCATATATGCGATGTAATTATATAAAATCAAACATGCACAACTTTGAGCCTACTGACAATACTGTTACTGTCAGTGATATTGCTAATATTACTAAAGTAGACGTACTTCAATGCTGGACTTCATAATAAAAAAGAAGCTGGTTATCAGTAAACAGTTGCCTAGTGCATATTCTAGCTGTAATAATGCATAGAAACAATCATGTAAAAATGGAAAGATTTTTCATCTCAGTATGAAGCCTCGCCCTTCCTTACACTGGACACTTTGATATTTAGGGATAGAATGCTCACTGCTGTTTCAGTTCTCACATGCTTGATGCTGATAAAAAGGCATCTTTCTTCTGAAAGAACTCTATAAAGAAAGAAGAAAAAAGTACATATTGATGGTACATCTCAAATTACTCTAGCTGCTGGTAAATTATTTCTTTTTCTATTTCTCAGTGACAGACTAGTTGTAAATCAATGTTACAGCTGATTTCAAGCTGAAACTAACAGTTTCCAAAAGAACTCCTAGATATTTATAATTCTCTCAAATAAAGAATAATTTCAGGGCTGCCGTATGAACTGCAACATCATTTTGGGGCACTCAATAAGAAGTTCCAATCTTCCTCTCCTTAGAGGAGGTGCAACAATACCTTCTCATCTACCCTGGAATGATGGGCCCTTAGAAATTCTTGATGACTTACGGCTCCGTGAAGAATTGGAAAGCTTAAGTTAAGGAGATGTTACCTCCTAGCCTTAAAATCTGTATTTGGCTTTTCTAGATAGAAGGATAAAGTCATTCAGTTTTTATTCCTGTTCTTGGTGACTGCCAGATTTGAATGACTTGTGAATATTCTAATAGGCTAGGGTGCAACATCACCCCGTGTGCTGCCAACACCTTGTATGATGTTAGTTAATAGGATCTGCCTGCTGCAGATAATAAGAATTAAAGTCGCAGTTTTTGAAGCTGGGAAAGTCTTCATCCCAGCTGAACTCCAAATCATTGAATACTGAAAAAGCTATGAGGAAGAACAGCTATGTAGAAGAAAGACAGGCACTGATTCTCAACGGGGTAGTTAAGAATTAAAATGACTTAAGCTACAATTTGGTTTATCTTTATGTCCAAGTGTCTAGCTTAGGGAAAGGTAGAGCTGAGCATACTGTCTATAGATAATTTATTGGCAGAAGCAATTTATATTTTACTATTCAGTTCTGGAATAATAGCAGTTTGAAAGTGAATGCGGACTATGATTTGGAGATGGCATATGGATATGCTTCTAATGATTAGATTCTAACTATTGCCAGATTATAAGGCTCACTGAATATTATTGTAACAGCATTACATATAAACAAAAATTCTGTTAAAGTTTACCTAACTCACATATATTCTACATTATTTACTTTAAGATTTAATTTGAGTACAGTGGAATGTGCAGCCAAGAATGTATTCCATGATTTGTTGCAAAAACAAAAAAGTGAACAAGACCCCAATGCCCAGAGGGAAAAAGAACATTTAAGGGATGAACTGAGAAAACTGAAAAAAAAGCTAATAAAATTCAACCCTCAGTAAGTATTATAACTATATATTATTAAAAAGCTTACATATTATGACAGAGTGTAATTTTGTGATACCTTATTGTTGCGGAAACTCACAGGAATTTAGACGAGGTGATAAACAGGATTTATTTGTAACAAACTGATAATAAATTTATCTCCATTTTAACTGAAATTGCTTTAAGACTCCAATAACATTAACAATCCACAGATTCGAAATATCATAGAATGGTTTGGGTTGGAAGGGACCTT
>VZTO01001381.1:43254-61923 GCA_013400615.1 Syrrhaptes paradoxus
CAGGATGTTGCACTTGGCCTTGTTGAACTTCATGAGGTTTGCATGGGCCCATGCTTCTCTGAGGAGGTTGGACTCGAGCTCCCCCTCCAGTGAGGCTCTATTTATACCGTAGTCAAACCTTATCTGTGGTCAGACATGGTCGTGTTGACCCTCATTGGCAGAGACCTCATCTTCTGACACCTGTATGCCTGACACCAGTCACAGTGCAGGCACCAAAAAAAAGAAAAAAAGGGGGAAAGCAGCAGCCACTTTGTTTCAAGGGTGCTAAAGCCCCCAGTCTTTGTCAGAGTGGGTGCTTCTACCAAACTTATTTCTGGAGAATGAACCTTACAACAGAACATTCATCCAGCTTGCAGTATAGTCCCTGCTCCTCTTCATGCTCCAGCAACCCACACAGTAGGAGCAGTTGTATGGCAGGTATCAATAGTGCATAGTCAGGCAGCAGGGAGATACCAGTGTTGCTGATGTTGCACAAGGTGCTGACACTACAACGTAAGAATTCATGCTTTGAGCAATGTGATCTAGTGGAAGGTGTCCCTGCCCATGGCAGGGGGGTTGGAACTTGATGGTCTTTAAGGTCCCTTCACACCCAAACTGTTCTATGAAGCAAAGAGAGAGACCTGAGTGTATGAGATTGATCAATTTGGAATAATTCACTACCGACATACCAAGATATCAGAATGGCTCTTTATCCAGACAGTAACTTTTGTTATGCACCTCTTAAAAACAGTGTAGCATCTGACCCTGGTGCTGGGTCAGTCACTGTGGGAGAATATTTTCATAGTTTAGCTTTACCATGGCTGGTTACAGTGGTGGATATCTGAATTATGGGTTCACCTGTTTGGTAAGATGTTCTTTGAATATTTGTCAGACATTTGCTTGCATTGTATTGTATTGGTTTCCCCTTTAGCCTTGAAATTTTTTTGATTTAGTGATCATAAACTATGGATTTTTATAAGGTATTTGGCAATGAAATATGGCTGTAGTTATGAGGATTGTCAGGAACATAAAGCATCAGGGTTTTGCCCTCCTAATCATGACAATTTATAGTGCATTCTTTGGACATAACATCATGAAAGTATGAACTTAGCTGACTTTAACAGTAGTGAGTGAGAACTTGAAAATCCAGTAGGAATTTAGACACATATTTAGACATTGAAGTGTCTTGAAAGTCTGTGTCTAAATAGTTTTCCCTTTCCTCTCTTCTTCAAGTCCTGTCCTAAGTCCTTACAGTCTAAGCCATTATTGGCAGTAAATCCATCACATTTCTCTTTCATATTTAATTCTTCTACTGTGCAATCTTGTTAGCTTACTAATTTGTGCAGTGAGGTACTTACAGGTATGTCACAATAATTCCTCTTTTCTACTTCACGCAGAATTATTTGCTGTTTTGCATACAAGGCATGATAAAAGGAAGCTGATAGTTTTATCAGTAAATTAACATTAACAGATCTGCCTATGTGTTTGAGCCTACAGTTTAAAAGCAAATGAGTCTGCATCTTTCAGTACCCAAAAGAATATTTTAAAATCAAGAAATGTATGATAATTCCAGAAATAATATTTTTAATTGTATATTGTATACAGGGATACCAAAAAGTTGAGCTCCACTAAAATGGAAAACATGGTGGTACTTTTCACTCAAAAACAGCAGTTAGAAAAAAGACTTAAAAGGCTAACTGTTATTCCTTCAATGTATACTTACGCTGATCCTAAAGCAGTGGATGAAGATGTAAGTACTTCACTGATAATTATAAAATTGTTTTGGTTTTGTATGTCTAAAATGCTTTAATTTGTGCATAAATACATAAAATACTATGTAGTTGTACTTCATAACACTACACATTGACTTAATTAAATATTCTGAATATTTCTATTTAGATTTGATTCCAGGTATCAATCTTAGATGACTTTATTTTTAAGATGAATGGACAACTTTCATTCTGCCAAATAAAACCATGTTGACTAGTCCTTGTGATAGGAGTCCTAGGGTGTATACTACAGTTAATTCACTTCCATGAACTATCAGCAGTGTGGGTCTGTTACTTGTTGATTCAGATCTCAGACTCCTGTTTTTCTGACTGAGGCATCAGCATGGGCTATATGGCACCTTTTGTGCTTACCAAAAGATTCTAAGCCACTTGATATCTTGTAAAAATACTAAATAATAAGGTTTTTTAGGCTTTAGGTTCTGGTCCCCAGAAAGCAAAATTATCCATGCTCTTCAATGTGTTTATGCCCCCCGAGGAAAGAAAAAGTGAGAAAAACACTGAAAATCTGCAGATGTGCATCAGAAATATTAATGTGTATATTTGTATACAAATAATTAAGGTATAATTTATGAAAGATTTATATGACATGGTTTCCAGCAGTAGTGGGTGCCTGCACCTTGATCCAGGAAATGCCCTCTGGTCTGAACTTCCTGAAACATGACTGTGGTTCATATAGCTTTTTCTTCATGGCTGGCCTTTTTTAATAAAAAAAAAGTAGTTGTGATATATAGCTCTTAATTCAGTTAAAAGGTGCTCAAAATTTTGGTAATTTCTTGATAATGCTTTCTGCTTGTTGTGATGTGTCTTGAAAGAGGAAAATTCTGTGTATTGGGACCAAACTTTAAAATTCTGATGATTCCTTATCCTGGGCACTTGGGATCCCAATGGCATTTTTGGACTGCTGTTAGACGGGTAAAGGCAGTGAAGAAGTAGCTTGGACTTTGGCTGAGGCAGCACTTAGCTGTAGAGTGACGTTCAGAAAGTACTGGAAAAGCTTAATTCACTGTTATTACTGAGTTTGGGAAAGCAAAGCTTCTAACTGTGTAATGAGATGAGGTGGTGGTACCAATCAGGGATGACGCACAAGAGTAAGAGAGTATCAGCTTTACATAGCTACTTAGGAATTTGCTCTGTGATAGTGGCATGCAGTATTTGGTCATGAGGCCACACTTCGAGTAGGAAAGTCATGAACATGTAAGCTTGCCATATCTGGTTGGATGTAGTTGCATGGTATGACAATTGGGAGTGTTTTAATTGCAAAGGTGAGAAAAACTGATAGTATATAAAAGTGTGAAGAGCCTGGATTTGTTGTCATAATGAAGCTGCTGATGGTACACGTCCAATTATGTACTTTGGGCTTCAGGGTCACTGAAGAACATGAACAGCTGTATTTCTCTGCAGTGCTTGGAATTTTATCAGATAAGACTTTTCCATTAACAGCACCTGGTTGTGTTTAATACTTAGCATTTCTTTTTATTTGTAGACTTTGAGGAAGATTTTTCATCGAATTAGGTTTGAGAGAAAAGGTTATCTGCAGGAAATGATGGCACTGAGGGGCATTGGGTATCATCATGGATCTATGAATGCCAAGGAAAGACAAGTAGTGGAGATGCTTTTCAGGTTGGGGTATATCAAGGTTGGTAAAATGGGATCAATTCTAATTTTTTCATTTTAGTTTCTCCATATGTTTAATTAAAAAATATAGTGTACCTTTCACCAGTGGTAAAATACATTGCATTGACTTTGTCATGCTCATTTAAAAAATGTTGACATGAACGTTTCCAAACAATAAAATAAAGTAAGTGAACTGACAGCTGTAGAACTTGATTTCTAACTAAGAGTTTCTGTCATTCAGATTAGCATATCATAGAATCATTTAGGTTGGAAAAGACCCTTAAGATCACTAAGTCCAACTATAAACCTAACACTGCCTAGTCCACTATTAAAACATGTTTGTAGGCGCCACATCTACATGTCTTATAAATACCTCCAGGGATGGGGACTCCACCGCTTCCCTGGTGGGCAGCCTGTTCCAATGCTTGACAACCCTTTTGGTGAAGAAATTTTGCCTAATATCCAACCTAAACCTCTCCTGACACAACTTGAGGCCCTTTCCTCTCATCCTATCACTTGTTACTTGGGAAAAAAGACTGACAACCACCTAATTACAACCATGTTTCAGGTAGTTGTAGAGAGTGATAAGGTGTCCCCTCAGCCTCCTTTTCTCCAGACGAAACAACTCCAGTTCCCTCAGCTGCTCCTCATAGGACTTGTTCTCTAGACCCTTCACCAGCTTTGTTGCCCTTCTTTGGATGTGCTCCAGCACCTTAATATCCTTCTTGTAGTGAGGGGCCCAAAACTGAACACAGTATTCAAGGTATGAACTCACCAAGGCCAAGTACAGGGGCACAATCACTTCCCTAGTCCTGCTGGCCACACTACTGCTGATACAGGCCAGGATGCTGTTGGCCTTCTTGGCTACCTGGGCACACTGCTGGCTCATATTCAGCTGGCTGTCAACCAACACCCCCAGGTCCTTTTCCACTGGTCAGCTTTCCAGACGGTCTCCCCCAAGCCCATAGCATTGCATGGGGTGGTTATGGCCCAAGTTCAGGATCCAGCACTGAGCCTTCTTGAATCTCATATAGTTGGCCTTGGTCCATCGATCCAGCCTGCCCAGGTTCCTCTGTAGCGCGTTCCTACCCTCAAGCAGATCAACACTCCTGTCCAACCTCGTGTTGTCTGCAAACTTACTGATGGTACACTTGATCCCTTTGTCGAGGTTATTGATAAAGATATTAAACAGAACTGGCCCCAATACTGAGCCCTGGGGAACACCACTGGTGACCAGCCACCAGCTGGGTTTAACTCCATTCACCACAACTCTTTGGGCCTGGTCATCCAGCCAGTTTGTTATACAAAGAAGAGTACACCCATCCAAGCAATGAGCAGCCAGTTTCTTCAGAAGAATGCTGTGGGAAACGGCGTCAAAGGCTTTACTAAAGTGCAGGTAAACAACATCTGCAGCCTTTCCGTCATCCACTAAGCAGGTCACCTTGTCATAGAAGGAGATCAGGTCAGTCAAGCAGGACGTGCCTTTCACGTGCTGGCTGGGCCTGATCACCTGGTTGTCCTGTACATGCCATGTGATAGCAGCCAAGATGATCTGCTCCATAGCCTTCCCTGGCACCAAGGTCAGGCTGACAGGCCTGTAGTTCCCCAGATCTTCCTTCTGACCCTTCTTATAGACAGGTGTGGCATTTGCTAGCTTCCAGTCAACTGGGACTCCTCAGCTGCCCAGGACTGCTGATAAATCACAGAATCACAGAATGTTAGGGATTGGAAGGGACCTCGAAAGATCATCTAGTCCAATCCCCCTGCCGGAGCAGGAACACCTAGATCAGATCACACAGGAACGCATCCAGGCGGGCTTTGAATGTCTCCAGAGAAGGAGACTCCACCACCTCTCTGGGCAGCCTGTTCCAGTGCTCTGTCACCCTCACCGTAAAGAAGTTTTTTCTCATATTCAAATGGAACTTCCTATGTTCCAGCTTGAAACCATTGCCCCTTAAATGATGGAAAGTGGCTTGGTGAGCACTTCCACAAGATCTCTCAGTACCCTTGGGTGGATCCCATCCAGCCCCATAGACTTGTGTGTATCTAAGTGGTGCAGCATGTCACTAACCATTTCCCCTTGAATTATGGAGACATCATTCTGCTCCCTGTCCCTGCCTTTCACCTCGGGGGGCTGGGTATCCTGAGAACAACTGGTCTTACTATTAAGGACTGAGGCAAAGAAGGCATCAAGCACCTCAGCCTTTTCCTCAGCTTTTGTCACAATGTTTCCCCCCATATCCAATAAAGAGTGGAGATTCTCCTTAGTCCTCCTTTTGTTGCTGATGTATTTATAGAAATATTTTGAAATTGTCTTTTACCACAGCAGACAACTGTTTTAGTTAAATGAACTCTATAAGATTATGATATTTTGTACTGTCTTCACAGAATAGTTCAATTTGTGTTCAATTTCAATATTGTTTCAATTTGCGTTCCACAAAAAATGCAGTATAAACTTTCAGGATACGGAAGTTTAATATGCATATGTAATAGCTATATGAACTACACTAAAGAGTGAAATTCATTTATGTTCATAGCTCTGTTAAATTTGTCAGATTAAAGTTTTATATGAAAAATGACAGTAAAATTCCTGTTGATTTAAGTTGGATATTACGTGGGTTTTTTTATTGGATATTGCCATTTCTAATAGATATATTTGATATTTTCTAGGTAGTCACAGCTACTTCGACACTTGCCCTAGGAATCAACATGCCGTGTAAATCTGTTGTCTTTGCTGAAGATTCTGTCTTTTTAGATGCCCTAAATTACAGACAGGTATGGAAACAGAACACCTGCTTTTTCTCACAAGAACAGTACACATATAGCTGTCATCACACACAAATTCAGAAAAATGTCTTTTGCATATAATTCTTGGTATGTTCTGAGTTTTAGCTGTTCATTTTGGTGACAATAATAGTTTTAGCTAAGGTGATTTTACTAATGTTTCAAAACTGCTAGCCCACAAATAATGTATGTAGTCAAAAGACCTATTTGAGCAATGAAAGTAGTACAATTGCTCAGTGAATTAAAGGCGTAGATTTGGCTTTCACTTATGGGAGCTGGAAAGACGAAGCTGTTTTGTTCTAGCCAGGGTTTTACAAATGTGTGAAAAATATGCTATAAAAACATACAGTGGGGACGTAAGGAGGAAAAGAAAGATTGGTGACTGGATTAATAGGAACATTAGATTTCCTTCCATCTTGGAAGTGGCACTCCTCACAACAACAGCAGTGATGTAGATGAGGTTGCAAATGCAATAAAGCAAAATGTCTCCAGTCATGGCAAAACTTGCTGATGGGCTGAGACTAACATCTTCATTAGCCCCTGTTTGCTACTCTTGTGCTCCTTTTCAAACCTTTGTTTTCATGAAGTACTGCCAGTTTGCCTCTGGTTCAGGACATCATATAGGCCAGAAGCAGCTGATAGCCTCACCTAGCAGGTAGCTCTCAGAGTGTGAGTGGATCTGTGCAGTAGCCGAACCTACGTGCATCTCCCTTCTGCTGCACATAAATGATATAACTCCAGCCTTGTCACATCATCTGGTACAAGGGGTGAGTCCCCACAATGGATCTGACCAAGAACAGGTGAGCCAAGCAAGGGAATATGCCCTTAGACAGCTTCTCTCTACTCCTTTTTCATATTCTCTGCTCTTTATCAACACTGAGACTACCTCTGCCCCAAATCTACCCAGAAATAACTCAGAGCTAAATATAAGTTGAAAACAAAGCTGGTGTATAGGTACAAATTAAATTAAAACTTACCTTGAAGGAAATTAAATGGTAAAAAGACATGTAAGAGAGCATAAGTATCCTGGCCATTGTTTAGGTCCTGTTTAGGTCAAATTTGGAATTTCATATTTTAAAAAGTAACAAACCCACTGCATTTGTAAACCAGCTATATTTGGGATGCAACGTAGTTTGCACACATTATTTTAATAATTCTGGATAAATGTTTATTGAAACTGTATAGGTGGTACCAGTATGTACAACTTAGATATCTTTTATTTTAAAATTATCAGTTTTATTATTTTAATAATATAATTAATAAATATTTTATTCTTAGATGTCAGGACGTGCTGGAAGACGGGGACAAGATATGATTGGAAACGTGTTCTTCTATGATATACCATTGCCCAAAGTTGAAAGACTTATCAAATCCAACGTACCTCAGTTGAAAGGCCAGTTTCCTCTGACTGTTACCTTAATATTGAGACTAATGCTGTTGGCTGCAAGGGCTGATGACAAAGAGGATGCCAGAGCAAAGGTTTAATATTTTTTCCTTAATAGCAATTTAATTAAATTGTCATGTCTCCTTAACATGAGCAGAAAGTTATGCACTTCAGAAGTAAGCAGTCTGCCTCCAAATGAAGTTGCATTCTTTGCTATACTGCTTCTAGTACCTGTGCTGTTGTCTCCACACTATTGTAGTGTCCATTTTCATGCATTTATGCTTTGCAATAAATATTATGATCAGAAAGAATGCTACTATCAGGGAGGTATTTTTACTGACTTTTGTTCTGTGTGATATTTTCATTAACTTGGAGAAAGTCTTCCAATATTTAAAATTTCAGCTTTATTTGAGAAAAACATGTAAACATACATTTCCATAGGGAAGAGGGGAGCTAGGAAATGCTACCTCAGTTGAAACAATGAGAAAATTCTATGTATTACTCACTTGTTTAAATCTGCACACTAACTCTCGGGAATCAAAGAATTCTTATTCCTGACATTTAATGCAGTGATTTAAGTAAACAACCCTTGACCATGACTACAAATTGGTCAGAGATTTCCTCTTGTCATTATTAAGGAACCCTTACCTCCAAAGGATCTGTTTTTTACATCCCCTTCAGCATATAGACATCGATTTTTGAGGACTCACTGAATTAATTCAGACGTAAGTCTCTTAAGATAGCTAAGTAAATTGGTAAACTTCTGTGTTTAATATTAAAATAATATTAAAGTATAAGGAGTAATTTCAAAACTTCCTGGTTGTAGTTTAATGATATTTTAATCCTTCTCTATTAGATCTCTGTATGAATTTCTTGTAATTAACTTTACAAACATGAGGATAAATTTAGAAAACGCACACACATCTGACAGAGGATGGACTTTTTCACAAACATTTCCAGGAGTTAGGCATTCAATTTAAATAAAAATACAACATATCCCCCACCCATCATTTTTTACCCTGAAAACCAATTGATGAAACAAAGCATAAAAGCTGGATATTGAATTCCTTTGCTTGTTAAATATCAACATTCCCTTGGATTTATAATTTCTAATTTTTTTTCCTGTTTCTTTGACCAGGCATTGTCAGTGTTGAAACACTCACTGATGTCATTCACAAAAGAAAGATATGCTGAAATATTAAAAATTTATTTTATGTTTTCCTTGCAGTTTCTTATCAAAGAGGTAGGTTTTAACTCATTCTCATAAAAACTAATTCTTAAATCTACAGATTCTCATTTGTTTGTGTTAGTATGCTGTCATTTAAAGAACCATACATTTTATATTCCATAGCAATAGGCTATTTCCTTCTGTTAGAAAGAAATTTAAGGAAATAGATAAAATCAGAGTGCTTTAAGTTTGAGGTTAATTATGAGCTACTTATGTTATTGAATAAATTAGATAGGGAACATCTTACAGTATGGTCTCTATGATTACAAATTGATTAGGAAAGTAAGAGTTGTGCATTTATATTGCATATAAAGATGCATGCATGTAATGTGATAGGGGTTTAAAACATACCAAAGATGACATGATTTCCAAAATTCTGGGAAAAATTATATCTCTAACAAATATTTAGGAAGTAGGTCTTGGAGAAGACTGAAAATTAGTGGTGTATCTCTCCCTAGTCATAGTTTAAATTTGATGGATACCATTTTGGAAAATTTTGATTACATTAACAAATCATCTGTGCCTAGGTTTTCCAGTCCTGCTCCCAGGAGGAGCCCTAACTAACATTTCTGCCACCTCTGCTGGGTGTCCCTTGTATGTGAGACCAGGAGTCTGGTACTCCCATTGAAAAGAACTTGGTGTACAAGAGAGATTAGTAATGTTTCTGAAAAGTTATAGTTAGTTTAAGAACTGGACAAAACCTGGCCCACATGCCTAGCATCCTGTCACCAATAATTTTCCCAGGGAACTCGGGGAAAAAAAAGGGCAACCATATAATGATGATTCTCTGGGTACTCCATACTTTCTTCCAGGGCATGATGCAGAATGATATTTGACAGGTTCAAGTGTCCTGAAATTCATAGACTTTGATGCAGTTTTGTTCTGAGTTTGTCCTGTTCTTCAAAACTATGTAAGCTTCTAGCACCCAAACATGTTGCATCAACATATTTGACATATCTGCTTGCTGTGCTTTTATCCCATCAAACATTTGGGTTAATAGGTTTTTTTAATTAAAGTTTCTTCAAATCTTACTTTGGTGACTGTATGCACTTTTCATTTGCAACATGACCTGAAGATGCACTAAAAATATGAAGTCAAGATCTATGCTTTACACAGGGAGATTAAGATCTCCCATGGAAATACTCAAATAGTTGGTGACTTGTTTTTCAGTAGGGAGATATTTTTGCCTTTCAATGGAAATTGAGTAGTCTCAGTAGGTACCTATGCATTAGGTTAAATGACTATTCTTATGAATGACACCATTTTGTATTTTTGTCTTATCTAAGTTCATCTTTCATAACTAAGCTTTTTTTGCTTTTAAATTAAATAGGGCTACTTGGATCAAGAAGGTAACCCCATAGGATTTGCAGGACTTGTGACACACTTGTACTATCATGAACCTTCAAATTTTGTTTTAGTGAGCTTTCTTGTGAAAGGTTTATTCCACAAATTGTGCCAGCCAATTAAAGGTAAATAATGCTCTATGCATCTCAATTGCAGCCTGTGGCAGGCTCTGTAACCTCAGTGGTTATGAAATTTTCTGAGTGTTTTCTTCCTACTGCTGCCTTTTCCTTGGCTAGTCTTCATCCTCATATCCCTGGCCTCTGCCTCTACACACTGTATATGCTTGTATTTCTGTCTGAGAAAGCCAAGGCACACATATGGCAATGCTAGTAACGTGAACCTAAATTTACTGTTTGTGAAACATTCTGGTGAGGTAAAAAAATAATGCTATACATATAAAAATTAATAATTCTGACTCCAGAGTAAGATTTTAATGCCGTGTAGCAAGTAAGATGGTTGACCACTCTGAATATGAACAAATTTTTTAAAATGAAGTACTACTAATGACTCATTACATGAGTGAAATCCATTCTGTACACTGAGATATGCAGCAGTATGTGAACATATAAGAATACAGCACTCATTTGTACATATTACTTAATTATCTACTAGAATTTTTTGTATGTAATGATTTGATCTTTATCAAACATAGTTTTGCATGATTACTGTTGTGACAATGGCCGCTAGGAAGGAAACTCCTGAATATGAGATGTTTATTTTAAGCAAAAAAATTATTTTTTTTTAATACTTTCATATTTAAACCAAGTACCTTCTGTTTTGACACAGGCTCAACTGTTTTTTCAGAAGATGTCCTGGAAAAGCTAGTGCTCATTCTAGCAAACCTATTTGGGAGAAAATATCTTCCAGCCTGCTCAATGAATTATAAACACAGATTTTGCCAGTCAAAGGTAGAGAAAGCATTGGTCTTTACTATAACTTACGTTGTGTACTACTTCAATTAAATTGTTTGCTTTTGTCAGTTAGACTAGTGTCATTATGGATGTGCAGTGGTCTGGTGGGCCAGCAGGTACTGCCCCTCGAGCCAACCTTATTCCTCCATTTCAACAGGATGGGGGAAAAAAATAGGATGGAAAAGCTCATGGGTCGAGACAAAAACAGTCTTACCAGTTATACTCATGGGCAAAACAGTCTCAGCTTGTGGAAAGTTAAATTAATTTGTTACCAATTACAATAGATTTTGGTAGTGAGAAACAAAAAAATTAAAATTTCAACACCACCTTCCCCCTTCTGCCTTCTCCAGGCTCAACTTTACTCCTTTGCTTCTGATTCCTTTACCTACCCCCGGCCCAGCCACAGGTGGTGCAGGGCTGATAAGAAATGAGTTGTGGTCTGTTCTTAACAGCTCGCTCTGCTACTCTTTCCTCCTCACACAGCACACCTGCTCCAGTGTGAGTCCTGTCCATGGGCTGCAGTCTTTCAGAATAAACATGCTCCAGTGTGGGCTCTCCATGGGCTGTAGTTCTTTCAGGAAACATCCAGCTGCTCTGGTGCACGGTCCTTTGCAGGCTGCAGTGTGGGTATTTCATAGAATCATAGAATGGTTTTGGTTAGAAAGGACCTTAAAGATCATCAAGTTCCAACCCCCTGTCATGGGCAGGGACACCTCCCACTAGACCAGGTTGCTGTTTGTTCCAACATGGCCATCTCCACTGAGAGGGTTACAAGGAAATCTCTGTTCCACTGTGGTCTCTTCTACAGGCTGCAGGGGAATCTTTGCTTCATCACCTGGAGCACCTCCTCCACTTCCTTCTCTGATCTGGGTGTTAGCACTGCTGCCTCTTAGTCTGCCTGTGTGACATTTTTGCCCTTAAAGTTTTCATGGAGGTGCTGCACCTGTGCCTGGGGGGCTCAGTTCTGTCCTGTGATGGGGCCATTGGAACTAGCTGTGTCTGTCACTGGGCAGCCCTTGGCCTCTTCTCACAGCAGCCAGCCCTGAACCATGCGCCCTCACCCCTGGCAACACCTTGCCCCCTACATGCAATGCAAGTAGCTAGAATAATGAAAAAAAGTACTTACTGAATTAAAATAAAGAAGCCCTGATTTAACCACAGAAGCAGCAGTTGACTGACAGGTTAAATGAAAGTACCAGATTATTCAAGTATATTTTAGTGATGACAGATGATTATACAGTTACTGCCATGATATTGCAAAATGTAAAAGTATAAATGACACAGCATTTCTTTATACAATACAACTCCAGTATCTCTTCCCCAAATGGCAATTTACTTTCTTCTCCTCCCTCTGCTAGAATTTTGTTTCCATCTCAGGAGCTGTGGCTTTTTGTGACACATAGCGATGACCAAGAAGGACACCAGCATGGTCTGTGGTACATGACACTGTAGGCTTAGGGCTTTTTTCCAAAAATGGGACAATATTAGAAGGATGAGCATTAACAGTAGTTATGCACAAAGTTAACCCACCATGGGTGCAGGCAGAAAGTGAAACATTTGTAATGTGCTCCTGTTGGTTCTCCTATGCAAAGCCTTAAAATTTTGGAGGACACAGCTATGGCTGGAACAACAAAGGAACTTATTCCAGATGGAGATGCTTATGTGGCCAGTTTCCAGCAAGCATTCCAAGAGGAAAAATGTTACTTATTTCTGAAGAGGGCTAGCCATGTAGGAGGATTATGGGACTGCTGTGGCTAATGGTGGCAAAGCATCAGTCTGTCATATTGGTAGGGAACCTGATGAACACCGAGATAACATACAAGAAGATCTGGGAAAGGCAGCCCTTCAGAAGTCCCTTTTTAGCTAGGTGAAACATCTTTAATAGAGCTGTTTGCCAAGTACTCTGTGAGTAAAAATCGAGGAATTTTACACTTGCTGTTTAGCTTCCATGCCTTTTTCTGCATGAAATTCATGGTCATATTTAAGATCCATTTAATTCTAGATGGTCAGGCAGTTTGACAAGCTGGGGTAAAGCTTGGAGCTATACTCTTTCCTTCTTTCTACTAATATGCTATGTGTGTACTAATACTTTATGTATGCACCAGTGTAAAACTGACACTTTTGGAAAAAGTACGTGAATTAAGCAATACTGCATGTTATTGCAGGTCTTTCTAGAAGATCTGCCAGAAGACTTTGCAGATGCCGTAAATGAGTACAACACCAAAGTAGAGGAAAATTTTGCTCATTTTCTTCTGACCACTGCTAAGCTGGCAGATATGGAACAAGAATACAGACTTCCACTGTCAAAGACAGGTAGGAAATGAAAAATTAATGCATATTCATAATTTGTGAAATTTATTTTATTAGGAAAGTTGAGTTGGCTTAATTCTTATTTTGTAAAGAAAAAAATGGTGAATTCAGACATGCTAATAAAATTTCCATTTCACTTTTGTTTTATAAGCATTAGAAGTTATATTGTATATGGTAGAAGTTTTGCACAGGAGAAGGATCATTTTAGTTACTATTCTTTATTTTGTAGAAGAAAAAAAATCAAAGGGACTTTTGTATAAAATGAAAAAATATTAAGTGTAATTATTGAATAAAAACCTTTTTTTCTAATTATCAATGCATTTGCAGATCTTCAAATGCCTGTGATTGTTGAATTGCTTTCAGAGTCTTACAAAGGTTAGATTTTCAACATCTGAACAGTCTCAAGACTGAAGTAACAGTTAAAGAAGAACATAGCACCATTTGTTGTATTATCTAAGTTACTTATGCCAAGAAATGATGTCCAATAATCAAAGCAATATGAAAAGGCATGACTATAAAACTGCCAAGCAATATGGATTGCCATTGTGTGAAAAATACTTAACTACTACATAACCTCATGTTGCTTCCAAGAAGAGAGATAAAAAAGCAATGTAATATACCACTATCCCATTCCCATTAGCTCCTCTAAAAATAACATGCCTTCAAAAATACTGTTTTTGCAGTAAGGAAGCACTTCAATTATAGCAGATCACTATTTATTAATCCTTTTTTCCTACACTGGTACAGTAATTTTTTTCGTCTCTGCTGTGTACAAATGAAAAAAAAAGCCCAAATCACTTTACAAGCTACCACATCTTATCATCTTTGAGTTTCAACTATGGGGATACCTGGATCATAGAAAGTGTTGTATTAAATGGATGTCAACTCAATACAAAGGTGGGGCACTAGGAGAGATAAACAGATAAGGTGAATGCAAAACAAGATTGAATACTATGTATGGCTTAGCATGGGAAATAGCAGTCTTCCATTTCTAGTGCAGAGCACTGGAAGTGCTGCATAATGGTGTAACTTTAGGAACACTATAGTGAAATCCTATTTTTTTCATACTCAATTTAAGATTGCTTCTTTTAACAATGGAGGGACCCCACACCTTGGTACGTTACCTGAAAAACACAGGAAATTAAGAACTGTAAATGAACGATGCTATTCCAAATTAGAAGAGCAAAGCATGGGCTGCCTTGCATTTTCAGGATATATATATATATATATTCCTTTATATATATTAATGTTACTAATGCTACTTTTACCAAGGATGTGAAATTAATAAACTGAATTTCCTATTCTACTTGAATGTGGTAGAGTTTATTGTTTAAATGGAAGATGTAATATGGTTGCATTCTCCCTATTTTGCTGATGCTGTTTCACTTTGAAAGAAACACTTCCATTAGATTTACAGAAAGAGATGCAAGATCAAACCACATCCAGTTCAAGAGGTGGTAGATACTTGTATACTTACTTACCATTTTTGGCTACAAATGAGTTAAGGAAAACAGCTTAAGTGCAAGGTGGGGATTGAGATGTGATTATTCTCACCACTGGGAAGTTCTTTCTTAAATACTAGAATCAATTGCATAGAGGTTCTTATGAACAAAATAAACAAATGTATCAAGAAGGATTTAAGTTTAGAAGATTAACTATATTTGCCATCATTATCTACTGAACTGAAAATGTCTTCCTTTTAAAATAGATTGCTGAAGGGGAGCTTGTGTCTGCATAGCTTACATTGTATTTGAAACTTCTTGCCTAGATTTTGCATCCAAGAATCAGCATGGCTCTGAACTAGCATCTTATTTGATGGACAACACCAAAAGTATATCTGCCGTCTCACCTTTTGCGTGTTTATCTGGAGTGGTTGATAATGATCTATTTCATGGGGAGATCATTAATAAAGTAAGTTATTTTTTCATGGGGGGCAGAATTTTATTACAGTTCAATAAAAATAATTTTTTATTACAACCTTCTTGTCTCTCTGTAATATGATAGCACTATGCCCAAGAGTCACTCTTTAGGAGAAACAATTTGAAAGGTCTCAAAAAAAAATAAATCAGCACTGAGTAGCACCATATTATCACAGTTTAAGAAACACAGAATAGATGGATGTAGGGAAAAAAATCTGTAGTTTGCTTTCTTGCAAGGCCTCTGTTCCTTTTGACTCTGAAACAAGTAAATTTCTCTAAAATCATATCCCCAGTTTGTTTTCTTCACAGCAGGAGTTTGTTTTTTTTTTTTTAAATCAATCACAGTAGTCTCAAGGGTCCTAGCAAAAGGATGCATGGTTGCATTGATCATTTGCTTCTCAACTAGGATTTCAGTGATCATGTTAGACACCATATGAATTAGCTTATTAAGTTATATTAGCTTAATATACATCAACATGTTTACTGTCAGCTTGCATTTTCCTGCTGTCTTCTATATGGGCTTTGTAGTATTAGGGAATTATCACACCACTCATAATTCTGTACTAGAAAAAATTAAATTCCTACAGCTGAGGATTCAAAATTCACCTTCACCCTTAAAATATTCCATGCTTAAGGCTGATTAATACATTTAAAGCATCAGTGAGAGCATCTGAATACATGATCTATGCATAAGGAAAAATCCTTATCTAAAACCCTAGGGAAATCCAGTAGCCTAGTTAAACTTTAAATTACTCAGAATGTCCCAGAGCTGTACTGGCAGTGTAAGTCATTTTACTACCAAACTCTATCCTGTGTCTACACCCTACATGTACTTTTTTGAGTGGTTCAGGATTAGAAGTGTGGAACTTTCCAGCTGTGGGTCTAAAGGGATAGGTTTGACAAAATAGGCATATAAACACAACCATAATAGCTATTCATCAGATTTTTTTTTTTTTAAGGCTGTTTTACGTTCCCTTGGAATTAATGTCACAAACTGCCCTCTGCTTTATTTGAACAAGTATGATAATCAAGGAAGGAAAAGGCCACTCAATGCATATGCACTGGACTTCTATAAGCATGGTTCCTTGACTGCATTGACAACTGACAACTGGTAAGTACTACCATTTAAAATATGGTTAAACAGCAGCATTGTTTACAATACGGTATATAAGTACATCCTTTTGTTTTTAAAGCTTTCTTCCTCCAGAACTTAAGGATGGAATAGCTGTTAAATATTATTAGATTAGTTGAATGTTTTAATGACAGTAAAATATATGCTACACTAAATTCCAGTGGCAGTGGCCATAAAGTATTAGCTGGGTATTCCAAACGGTACTGTAAATGGGAAGTCTTGACTTCAGTGACACAAATTATTTTGACCAAACAGTGGCATGATCTCAAACTACCTCTCATTGCTTGCTGCGTCCAGAACATAAACTCTTTTCTGGTACAAGAAGACTGTCATCATAGAAACCTGACTTTCACAGTAGCAGAGCAAAATTTGCCAGTATTTCAGTATTGCTTCAATACTTCCTCTTTTCCTAATCTAAGCATTTAGCAACTTGTATGATAATTCAATTATAGTTTTATTTGTTTTTAAAGAAAAAAAAAAACCAAACAACCCACCAAAAACTGCACCCAAGCTGGTTGACCACTGGCATATCTCATAATCTTTTTCATGTTTTCTTCTTTCCTCCTGAATCACTTACACTCTGAACTTTTCCAAACCTGGAGTTCTAATCTTTACTTTTACACTCTCTTCTGTTTAACACTGATCATGAATTCATCCTTTAATCTGTTTCTGTCTTCATTATTTGACTTAGCTTTTGACATCTCTGCTACTATGTTACCATCTTCTAGACTACTGCATTGGGCTTCCTCATTTCAGGGACGACTTCTGATCTTTTTTGTTGTGAAAAAACTTTGATTAAATCAAACAAAACTTCTGAAGAGCCTGCCAAACTCTTACACTTGATAGAGCTCCAGACAAATAATCTGTAAGACACTTTCACCTTCCTAATTAATCAACTTCTAAACTGCACCATTCTTCCATGTGCAATGCCAAGTGGCATTCTGCAGAGATTGGTACTGGGACCAGTGTTAACATCTTTCCTGGAGACATGGACAGGGGGATCGAGTGCACCCTCAGCAAGTTTGCTGATGACACCAAGCTGTGTGGTGCAGTCAACACGCTGGAGGGAAGGGATGCCATCGAGAGGGACATGGACAGGCTGGAGAGGTGGGCCCATGCCAACCTCATGAAGTTCCACAATGCCAAGTGCAAGGTCCTGCACATGGGTTGGGGCAATCCCAAGCACAAATACAGGCTGGGCAGAGAATGAATTGAGAGCAGTCCTGAGGAGCAGGACTTGGGGGTGTTAGTAGATTAGAAGCTGAACATGAGCCAGCAGTGTGTGCTTGCAGCCCAGAAAGGCAACCGTGTCCTGGGCTGCATCAAAAGAAGTGTGAGCAGCAGGTTGAGGGAGGTGATCCTCCCCCTCTGCTCTGCTCTCATAAAACCCCNCTGAAAGATTTAAATTAGATACCACGAAGAAATGTTTTACTGTGAGGGTGGTGATACACTGGCACAGGCTGCCCAGTAAAGCTGTGGATGCACCGACCCTGGGGATGTTCAAGGCCAGGCTGAATGAGGCTTTTAGCAACCTGGGCTAGTGGGAGGTGTCCCTGCCCATGGCAGGGGGATTTGAACTAGATGATCTTTAAGGCCCCTTCCAACCCAAACCCTTCTGTGATCCTATGATTTGGTTTCTTCTTCTGAGAAGCTAAATTTGAGATATTCTTTTTTTTGCTCTTACCATTTACAGCCCTGTTGTTCTCTTCAGTCTTTTAGAGATGCACCTGCTAAACGTGATGTCTTGTAATTTTCATCATCACTTTTGCCTTTGAATCTCACCAGCCATCCTGTAACCTTGTTCATTAAATCCATCTCTTCATAAAACTTCTAGCTTGCATTCTCAATGAAGCCATTCACATATGTTTTATTCCCAACTTCAGCTCAAACAAGCTAAACCACAAGCTCCCTCTGCCAGCTACTCTATCAAGTATCTTTATTTTGCCTTCATGCTCATAGCCAGCAACTTTTATTTATGAATAAGAAAATACCACCTCACTCTGCTCCCTGAGGGTGCCGTTGAGAGCATATAGTATTACACAGAATCACAGAATGTTAGGGATTGGAAGGGACCTCGAAAGATCATCTAGTCCAGTCCCCCTGCTGGAGCGGGAACACCTAGATCAGATCACACAGGAACACATCCAGGCGGGCTTTGAATGTCTCCAGAGCAGGAGACTCCACAACCTCTCTGGGCAGCCTGTTCCAGTGCTCTGTCACCCTCACTGTAAAGAAGTTTTTTCTCATATTCAAGTGGAACCTCCTGTGTTCCAG
>VZTO01001381.1:62267-76920 GCA_013400615.1 Syrrhaptes paradoxus
ACTCCCTCATCCAAGTCGTTGATGAATATATTGAACAGCACAGGTCCCAATACCGAACCCTGAGGGGACTCCACTAGATACAGGCCTCCAATTAGACTCCATCCCATTCACCACAACTCTCTGGCTTCTTTTCTACAGCCAGTTCACAATCCATCTCACCACCCGATCATCCAGATCACACTTCCTCAGTTTTATCTGCTTTTTTTGTAAGCTCTTCAAAGAAGATTCTAGTAAGAACAATTAGAATACACATTCCATGCACTGTTGTACTTACAATGGCAGAATTTGGCACTAATGCCACATTATCAAGAGATAAGGAAATACACTGATTATAGAATCACATTATTTGATTCCGTAAAGCTGAGCTAATGAAAGATGTCCCTGCCCATAGCAAAGGCACTAGGACTAGATGATCTTTAAAGGTCCCTTCCAGCCCAAACCATTCTATAATTTCATTATTTTCAACACAATACTAATTGTAATTTTAAAAAAAATGTGATATTCTTAATTACTAGGAACTGAGTTTATTAAGTTGCACTTCATTAATGAATGGTCCTTTTTGCAAAATACAGAGTCTTCATCAGCTGTAGAAAGCTTACACTATCTCCTGCTCCATTTAGCCAGCAGATTCATCTGAAGTTTAACATTCCAGTTTAGCTTGTAACAGGTTATTAAAACAGTTGAGACCATGTTCCCAAGATACTATTAAGAAATTATCCTCCCAAATGTTACTCGTGAATCTTTTATATGCTAAGTATAATTATAAAAAAGTGTCTCTATAGCATTATTATTTTAAACTTACAGTTATTCTACAGTAATCCTAATGAAGTAGTATGTCATGTAGTAGTTTGAGGCCATGGAATATGGTCTCTGGATCCTTACCCAACATACATGGCAGGGTTTATTAAAGGTGAAATAATATGTTACGTTGCATATCCATTTGAATTTTTTTCTTTCTTTAGGTTACATGAAGGAGATGCTTACTATGCACTCAAGGATTTTTTACTCCTCATTAAGTCTATTGGGTATGATAAACTTGTGTTTTTTAATATACAAAATATATTTAATCTTTAAAGAAACTTAAAATGAAACAATGTTTTTTGATATTTTTTTTTTAAAACAGAGCATCACTGAGTGAACTGTGTGATGATCCAAATGATGGTGTTCTACTGGCATTTCAGCAACTGGGTGAAATCTATGACAAGAAACTGAAGCTTGTTAGTTGAAAAAAAAAAAGCAGCAGCAAATAACTTAACACAGAGATCAGCTGCCTTTTAATTTAGGAAGTGACTAGGTTTGAGTTATCAAATATGTTTCATAGTTAAGCTTTAGTAATATCCAATATCAATAACACAAAATTTATTTAGAAAATTAACCTTTACACTTTGACATTGTAGCAGCTCCAATGTCAACTAAATATTTGTTTCTAATAGATTACAAACCTAGGTAATTGCACATATCTTTCAATTGCATGGGTTTTGTTTTTTGTTTTTTTTTCAGGTAGTGATACATATGTTAAGACAGCTCTTAGAAATATACTGAACAGATGTCATAGTTCTGACAGCTGGTGAGATTAGACTCTCAGTAGGACAGCACTGGAAACTTTCAGCTCATTTGTGAAGGATGTTCAGCAATTATTTTGGCAATTTATTATCAAACAAATTGTTCTAAGGTTTCTATTAAGTTATGAAGTAGTGCCTTCATGAATCATTATAAAAATCTTTTAAACTGATCTGCAATTTTAGTCTACAAAATTTCAAGTATAAGGAGGGTTTTGTATCAGTACAATGACATTTGATTAATAAAATTTTACCACCATATGTAGAATTGCTTCATTTTTCACCTCTTGTATCCTTAAGAGTCAGAAAGATCCAGGACACCTCTAGCATACTTGTCCCTTGCAATGCAAATTATAGAGTTTAGTAAAATATGCTTCCTAACTATTTTCTTGTTTTTTTGCTGGAAAGAGCAAAGTTTTCAGCAGTACTTTAATAGTGTTCCTGAAAATTCCCCAGTTTAACACTACATTTCTGTCTACTCGTAGTCTGAAAAAATATATATGCATATACTGTTTCGATAACCTAGGAAAATTAGGCTTTGACAACAGTCCTCACTACCACACACAATTTTACCATGATGACCAAGATAGTGATGAAAGGTATTAATAAGCAAAAGCAAAAACCCTCTTTCAGCTTAAAACTGTTACCCCTTATCTTATCACTCCACTCCCTGATACCAAGTCCCTCCCCATCTCTTCTGCAGGTCCCCTTTAAGCACTGGAAGGCTGCTATAAGGTCTCCCCAGAGCCTTCTCTTCCCCAGCCTGAACAACCCCAACACCCTCAGCCTGTCCTCATACAGGAGGTGTTCCAGCCCTCTGACCATCTTTGTGGCCCTCCTCTGGACTGTCTCTAGTTTTATATGCTGGGGGTTGTAATGTCTCTTAAAGCATTACTAAGAGCAGTCAACATTTCATTTTAATAATGTATATAAAAAACACCTCACTCCTGTTATGACTTTTAGTAAAGAATCAATAATGAAAGATAAGCAAGTGATTAAGTGAAAATGACCAAGGAACCCACTTGTGAAAACATCAGAAAAATTCTACTGATTTAATATGTGGCTGTACTGTAATTTTACTATGATCTACTGTAAATAAAATATCTTGCTTACCATTTATGTCCCCTGTAAATCTTAATGCTGACCTTTAGTGCACTTAGACAACAACTTGCCATGCTTGAAAAGCAATTGTAGGACTGTATTGAACCCACACACCAACATCTGCTTTTAAAAACAGTGTATCATAGTCTGTTTATTTGCTTTATGACTTTATAATGGTGTCTTTTCACTAAAAGATAAAGTATCTGCTTTAAAGTTTAGCTTTATCAAACTCTTATGAAACACTGTAATAGAAATGAACAGAAGATTCATCAAAAATAAGCAATTTTAAGAAACTCAGTAGGGTTTCTGAATAACACTAACTCATTAGGAACTTTCTTGTCAATGTAGCAGAAAACATTTTCTACAACCTTCTGGCAGCAAGTTTTATAGATGCCTTATCTGTCTCTCCAAAATTGTTCCATTTCTCTCGTTGTCACTGTACAGAGATCAACCTCCATCCACGACACATCTCAGCCTCTGTCTTCTGTTAATTTAACTCAGTACCTTGTAACACTTCTCTCCTACACATGCAGAAGAACATGACAAGAAGGTCTAGAGATAAAAGCAGAACAATTCTTAGGAGAACACTGAAATACAGTAAGACTTAAGAGATGAACATGACGAACTATAAAACTAACAATAATTTTCAACACCTTTCCTACTATAATGCAGATGCAAAGAGAAGATTAGTAAGTTTTAAAAATTCTGAAGACATATGTACCATTCTGATATAATACTTGCCAGCTGACATATCTACCTAATGAAGGATTAATTGATTTAAGATCAGGCACCAGTTCTTGCTGGAGAGTGAACAGTAAGTGAAAGAAAGCTGTAATCTGAAATAGTACTACCCTCTGTATATTCAAATAACTAAAGGACAATTATCTCTTGGGCACAACAAAACGTTTAATAAATTAGAAAATATGGTATTTTTATCCTCCCTTTGTATATTTCACAGACTAAAAATTCAGTGAGTTATGGATCATTAATATTTACAGTGAATAGTGCCGTTTTCCTTTTTTCCCATCGTTCCACAAATTTTAAAAGGAGATTTTTGTATTTTAAGAGATAGATTCTCATGCTTTCATCAAAACAGCAAGCTAGTATCTGTCCACTAATTCCCAAACTGGTGCCCAAAGAAACTAAAAATAATGGTGACAGTTACTTTTCATAAAGGCAGCATTTCAGAAGTGTAGGTGATGCCCTTCTGCAATGTGTAATGAGAACACTGATGTGGCGTTTCAATTTCAAAAGGATAAGAGAAATTACTGAAATTACACTAGAAGTTGCCCCTTCAGTATACATTAAATACATCACAGAAACAGCCAAAGGGAGATAAACAAAACAATCTTCAATAACACCCTTCTACATCCTTTATTTCCCCCATGACTTTCCTTCCCTCCCTGCCCATGAGGTGAAGGCTATTGTCTGTACTCTCTTACCAATTTAAGCCAAGTGCAAGTGGTGCTGTACCAAAACAGCAATATATGGCTTCCTCTTGCTAAGGTCTGAATCTGCTCTCCAGGACCCCTCAGTCTCCCACCACCCACACATACCCCCATGGCACTTCTCAGAAGGTCTGCATTCTTTAACATACAGCACATATGGTCATACTTGAGTCTTTCAAAAGACATGATGCTTTCAGTTGTTCCTTCATTTTGAGTTTGTATGATAAAATCACTTTAGTACCTTCTACTTGCTGATAACTACCTATGTTTATCACAGAGATATCTCAACTGACAAGAATCAGAGAGAATAACAGCTGTAAAAGCAAAGGTATCCCCACTTTTTCATGTGTTAAGTAGAATTTATTTAATTTCAGCTTATTTAAGTGTAGTTATCATCTATTTCACTCTCTTCATGTCTCTGATTTTCTTCTAGTAGATATTTTGTCTTCGGCAACAGAAAAATATTCTGATGCACTGCTGGCATCAGTAGAGACAGATGTCTGACTTAGCTCTTCAGTGTCAGAATCACTGTCACTTGGCATTCCTCCTGCTTCATTTACCATAAGCACAGAACCTCCTGAAGATGCGTCATTGCATGTGCCAGGAACAGAACAAGCTTCATTCTGCAACTGTACAGACTCAGGTTCATCTTCCCTCCTAGGAGAGGAACAGAGGTTTTCAGCAACAGTTTCACTTTCTTCATCTTTTACCTTCGTTTCTTTTTTTGCTGCTGTAATAAGTTGAGTGGAAGATGCATTATCACACTTAACAGGAAGGACAACTGAACATGAAGGCTGGCTACAAGAATTACTATCGGCAAGCATTTCTGTGCTTTCGGTTTTCTTTGGAGAGTTCATAGGAAAGAAAGAAACTTCACATTTTGCATGACTATGTTTAGAAGCAGGCTCTGCACACTCTGAAGATAGAGACTTCCCTAGATTTAGGGGTGTTTTGACAGGAGATTTCATCTTCTCTTTTTCTGTTTTTTCAGTACCATTTCCAGGCAAAACCATGGAAGAAGTCAGCGAATCAGAGTTATTTCTGACAATACTTCCAAATGAAAACACTGGTGAAGGCAACTGAAAACAGTTATTTTTGAAGGAAAATGCACAATTACTAGGGAGAAGGGGGAAATTGGAGATATCATTCACCCCAGCTGCAGTGGTGGTTTCTGAAGTACTGCAAGCAAGCGTTGTGATGGATTCTGAGGCATTAGCTTTTTGTTCCCATGAAACATATGGTTTCTGTGTACCATATTCTGCAGTTTCCTTTGCAGAAAGTGTTTTTTCTCTCATGTGAGATGATGTATTTTTGTCAGATAGCTTCTCAGAATTGCTAAAAAATGAGGATAATGGTAAAGCCTTAAATGAATTGCTGACTTCTGACCCTGCAAAACAATCTCTTTCTGATTTGCCAAAGGGAAATGAAAAATCTGGCTTATCACTTTCTGCAAAGTCTAAATTAGGACTGGTTGAAGCATCAGAAACTGTGGGTTTGGATACAGGGTCATGTTTTCTAGGTTTGTTTTCATCCTGGTTATCACTTTTATCCACACAATCACATTTTCCTAGATAAAATTGAGGGAAAACATATTTCCTATCTTTCTTTTTGAAGGAAAATGTACCTGTATCTTTAATAAATCTGGGTGAGGAGTTGTTACATGCACTGAAAGCAAAAGGTGAAGCAAAAAGCCTCTGTGCAGAAACATCTAGAAATTCTGAATTTGAAACAGTAACAGCTACTGATGCTGCTGGTTTTAAACCAGATGAAGTGCTAGAGTTTGTGTCCATTTCATTGGAAACAATAACTGCTGATGCCTGCATTGGCAGTTTTTCTTTAATTACTAAGTCTTCAGAATTTTCCGATATGGCCGGAGTGGTTATTTCCTGGGAACTTCTCTCATGAAATAATTTGAGGTCATCATTTGTTTCAGAAAAGTTCATACTTGTAGATGGTATGCTGTGATTACTGGTTCCAGAAAAGCTTCTCTCATTAAAGCCATCTGCCCTTTGCAGGGTTCCTGTTTTTACTTTATCTGTGTTATTTGCTTTGGTAGATGAAGATACAAAAGTAGTTCCTGAAGACCTATCCTTCAAAGCCTCAGCAATTACAAATTTATACTTTTTATTTGCAGGTAAACTTTGTGTCTTCAACTCATCGGTGACCTTCTGACATTCCATATAGTACTTGTAACGTAACTCCTACAATTACAGCAAAGAATCCCGTTAAATAAAATGGCATTTGTGAATTCAGAGGTTATAAACTCACATATGATCCTAAGAAAGTTTTCATATATTCTATACTATTTATGATATATTTTTCCATTGCTGCTAGAAGGCAACAGAACTTTTTTCCATGATGACTTGTATTATTTAAAAACAACTGAACAAAAAATACATAGGACCCTGATGACAAAGTAGGTTTTGAAACAGGAGACTATCGAAAACTATTTAAAGTCACTGCCAAAACCAGAAATAGCTAAAAATACTAGCTTAGACATTAAGTGACAAGTTCTCAAATTGCCATGGAAAATAACTATCTAAAACTAAATTTAGGTGGTAGGTTTTTCTGGGCTTTGTTTTTTGTAGGTTTGTTTGTTTTTTACTAGATGCAGTTACTATATAAATTATATTCTCAATGGGAATAGAAAACAGATGTTCTCAAAAATAACACAGCAAAAGAAAAATAATCCTATATTTAAAGGACTTAAGCAAGTTTTTCATTTAATCATCTTCTACTGGTGTTCTCAGAACATACATTACGTGATCCAATCATTCTGTACAGAACAATACTCACTCAGCCACCTACACGGAAGTGCTCTTAAGTGAAAAAAATCTAGTTGTATAACTAGTTCATTGGAAATGAAACAAAAAGAGATTGGATTCAGTTTCATGTCAAATTATCAGGAGTTTAAGTAGTCTTAGAGTGAATTCTCTCATCTTCAGAAAACAGGACACAGGCAGAGGACTTCCTCTTCAAATAGGCAATAGAGAAGCTTATTTGGATTAGAAAGCTACAAATGTGACTCAAAAAGCCACACTAAAATATAAAAATAAGTATTTTAAGTCAGTAGCAAGATTAAGTTCCAGATTTCTGAAGGAAAAAAAAAAAAAAAAGGTAAAATCCTGACAGCTTTAATAACCTAGTCAGATTTAATTCTACAATTGGAAGGGTAACTTTCTGCTAAGAAAAGTGAAAAATATTATAAAACTTTATTTAGAGAGTTGTATCATAACAAATATTAACTTATCCATACTTACAACAGATGGTCAATCATACCTCATGGCTCATGTTTTGAAACACTGACATTTCCGATATTGACATGAAGCGAGTACAGATCCTGCTACCGTCTGCTAGTGCTTCCTCCTGTCCTGCTACAGGCTGAAAAGTTTTGCAGTAGACATTATAGTTCATTTTGATAAGACAAAATAAACAAAAGAGTACAGTGCTGTAGCCCCATAGTCAATAACTTACAAGAAATGTGTTGGGTATATTCTTCTGCTCCTGACATTGCTTTATGTTATTTTTAAATAAAGTATTTTTTGTTGAGTTCTCATCTCTTCTAGAAGGTAGATCTATTAGATAGAAAGAACATAAGTATATCAATGGAGAGCGTATTAAGTATGGATAATACTGAAATGTTCCTGTGCATCTAAACATAGATTCCAATTAAGAACAAATGTATATTGCCCTAAGTGAGACCCTAGTACTTGTTGAAACTTCTGTGCAATAAAGCAAGAGGCCTGCGAAAGAAGTTTTCTAAATGCATGGAGATATCTGCCCAGATACAAAACCTAACATTTTCTCCTATGAGGTAAAAACATTTAATCAGAGCATAGCTAATGTTCCTATTCTACTACAACAAATGCCCATCTAATTCAGCAACACACTTCCAATAGTGGCAATAATGGTTGTATAGGAAAATTATACTTACATAAACATACTTCCCCCAGCTTCCAAAAATATAACCTAGGAACTTTCTAGAGAAAGTAGACTCACAAAATGCATTTAAAAGCCCTTGATGAATTTATCATCCATTAATGCAGTCAGATGATTTCTGAACACTTGCATATTTTTGCCCTGCAGACTGCTTATTAGCCATTAGTTTCACAAGCTGCAGGTTCCTAGACTGACTACCCAAATCTTTCCTACCTTTACCAATGCCTATGTTAACATGCGTTAGCTTCAAAGCCAAGATTTCATTTACAACAGGTTTGATATCCATCTTCTTTTGAGTATACTCTGGTGGTTTTTCATAGCTGGATGCTATATTCATCAGGTCAAGCTGAGTTTTCATTCTGAAAAAAGGGAAAAAAAAACCAACCAACTTAAACACTTGAAGGCTCACATGCCAACAACTAAATTACACCTGCCTAATAAAAAAAAAATTTAAAAAATCACTAACAGGGAGAAGAAATCAGAAAAAGTATGCCTTCAATAGAATGCGAGGTTCCCTAGATTTTTTTTTTACTTGACAATTCACTTGAATTAGGTTTCATACACAATGAGAACTGCAAGTAGTCCCTCTAACTCAGCAAAATTAGTAAACACCTCCCCCCCTTTTCTTAGTGTACTATACCTGAATCTACATTATAATCTTTCTTCAGAGGATATTACTAATGTTAGTCTGAACCACAACAAGAACTCTATTTCCAATATTGTTTCTTAATCTCTGCTTAAAAAGTGCTAAGAAATGTCATGAAGAATCTTTAGAAATAAATATGAAGGGTATGTGCACTGCAAACACAAAAATTAAGACACTGCAGAATCTCCATACGTGCTCTCAGACATAAAGATTTCTGAAAAAGCTCCAGGCATGCTTCATTCAGTCTTCTGGAGTTTAAGTAAGACACCTAAAAATATCCAATCACCATGCATTAACGAATTCCTATGCTCAGTTTTTGTCAGGAAGCCAATCCAAAAGATTGATTATCTGTAATCCCAGATAGTATCACTAAAATTCTTGACACATTTTCTTAATTTGGATCATGGAGCATCCAAAAATCTCAAAGCATTATAATGTCTTAATTATTAAATACCAATTTCATTTTAAGTTGCTATATCTGGCCATATAAAAGTAACTACTTTCTTAGTTTTTAATCTTATAATTACACTAGAGAACTAACAAAGCATGAAAAAAAATATACCTTGTATTCAAGCCACAGGCCACCTACAAATAAAACAAGAATTCGTAAGATGTGAATGAGTTCTCCTCCAACTCTCAAAAGGAGGTTATAGCTTTATCAAAACACTAAACTCCCTATCTTCATTTCACAGAACTATAGGAAATAAGCCTGTTAACATTCAAAAAAATGAAAGAAAACCAGCAGCCAAACATAAAAAAAAGCATGTCTTGAACAATCATCTTGTAATATTTTGCATTAAAGACAAAAAGAACTTCTTCAGAGCCATGAGTCATGACCCATATGGTTAACTAATCCATTTCAGATGTTCAGATATTTGTAATCATTCAAATCAAAGACTGGTTTGTACTTTTTGGTGAGGTAAGTGTCTGCTACCTGCTCTCAAGATGTTATTACACTGAGATTAAAAAAGCTGTCTCTTAGTTTTTTAATGGCAGTATGAACCGCACTGCGCTATAGTCAAATGACCCTTCCCAAAGAATGGGGTAGTGAAAAGTAAAAAACTGACTGGATTATAGACTAGCTGCTTCCCTATAAAAACCTGGTCATTAGACTGCACTGAATCTTAAGAACAAAAAAACACCTCACTGAAATGATTTGTGTACTGTTCTGGAGGCAGGCGGGAAGGTGCAAAGTTTAAAGAATACTGATCACTAGAGTCAGAAGTGGGAGTTGCTTTTACTTTGGGTAAAAATGAAATTTTCCTTAATGAGTTGTTATCAGAAACTTAGTCAAACTCAAAGTACTTCCTTAGCTTCCTATTTATCTGAGGGCAGCAAAAAGACACATTGCAATATGCTGTGGTTTCTCAGGAAAACATAAGCCTTGAAGTTGAAGAAAACACAAAATCCAGTAGTTAATTACTTTGCCCCACATATATCATCTGCCTAAATTCCATACAGCTGCAGCCACAGTGTTTCAACACAAACGAGATGAAAAGGTCTACAGTAGCTTAGGTAACAGTGAAGATTAAGGTTCCTCTAGCATTTATCTCTAAATCAGAAGCAGTGTTTTTCTCTGCAGTTCCCTTAAACACTATGAGGAACACTTTCAGGGTCTTGTATACAGAAGTGTATATAGTACAAAGTACAGTGTATGTTAGAAGTACCTAAGCTAGCCTTGAATGCGTGGATTCATCTCCACTGCACACCTTGGTGCAAAGTTTACAGCAGGTTTTAAAACCAGTATAATCACCTTAGCTCAGGTATCCCAACACTGTACTCTACTGTGCAGCTCAGACAAGTTATCGGTTCTGGCTCCAATCTTTCCCCAAAGAGCATTTTTCATGCCTTACAAGTTTAAAAATGCAATGGAAGTGCTTAATACACAAAGCATTTGAAAATAAATATGAAAAGGCAAATAAATATGAGATGATTCTGAAGGCAGCACTAATAAGTAACTCCCTACCCAGCACCAAGGCAGCTTACTCTCACCACTAGTAGCATAATACAGCAAGTGTTACAGTAATAGCTATGCAGTCAACATTATTTTCATCACTGAAAATTAATGAAACTGTGGCTACTGAATTCACTAAGTATCACTAATAAGCTGAAAAGAAAGCTTTTCAAACTTTTCTAAAATGAAAAGCAACGTTATAAACAAGTATGAAGTGTGAAATAATTTTAGTCTGTATTTTTTGTTTGTTGAATTTGTTTTTCCTGATACGGTTATTATCATATTCATATTCTACAATATAGCAGGCTGTGTATGACATTTGAGGTTCATTATACAACTGATAGGAAAGTATAACAAAAAGGCCATCACCTCCAGGAAATGCTGAGGATCACATTCATGGACAAGCTTTTCACAATCCTTCAAAAAATTCTCAATGGTCTTCTTGTGAGTTTCCTTCATTTTCTTCCAAATCTGAAATTCTTTCTCTTTTTTACTTCTTTGATTTTCAACATCTTCTAGCAATTGCCGTTTCTTCATTTCCAGAGTTTTGAAAATTTCTCCAAATCCCAGTGCAATTAGCTCTGCATCATTGTTCAGCACCATCTACAGAAGCACGAGAACATAAAAACAGATGAAAACGCAGTAGCAAAGTCTACAAAGTCTACTCACTTCTATATAGAAGCTCAGAGCACATCTATGCCACAAGCAGCATCAGTATGCTCCATGCTGTGATTAACCTATCATGAGTAGAGAATATGTATATATACACACACACATATATATATATACACATAATTTAGCTGGCATCTGTAACTCACATCTGTATCATTTGGTTGACTTGAGATTTCATTCATCAGCTTCTCATTTATTATTCTCATTTTTTTCAGGCTGCTGAAGAAGGTTAACTGCAAGACAATTGAAACACTATTACGACTTTATCTACTCCATAAAATCAATAGATTTTAGTGGTCATCTAGAATCACATTATGGGATGCTCTGTACAATGTATTAAGCAAAGGTTGCTATTCAAAACATTGTTTTGTAACATTTAACGCTTTTCTGGATCAGTGCACAAACTTTCTTCTGATATTTCTCTCAAAGTAATATTTTTAGGCTGTCCTACAATGCATAGTGCTAGAATGGCTATGGGGTTACTTTATAGTTAAACCATTGTTTCCTTCAGCCTTTAACCTCTACTCACACACACATCTATCACAATGTAAGTTTTAATGCTGTTATTCCAGTTTGACAAGCAACTGTGTGATTTTATTTTTTTTTTAATGTCTCACAGTGATAAAATAGAAAGCTATCCACAACCGAGTTATTTCTGTTTGGTTTTAAACTAAGATTATCACTGTTTTTTCCTCCTTTATCCCACTACATTATCAGTAAATTTTACATAGAAAGTCTAGTGCAAAGCCTGTTTTCCCCTCATTTCCTGAGTAACACACAACTGGTGACGGGAGAAGCAAGAGGGAAATCAGTGCCAAAGCAACTTCTGGTTTAAAGAATACTCAGTGCTGTACTTCAACTTTTATACCTATACTCTTCATCGCTGCCCTGCAGTTGTTTCAGTTACTGCACAGCATAAGTGCTCTATGACGTGCCATCCTGCACCAAATTTGTATAGGCATGAAAAGCTCATTCTACCCATATGGTAGCTATTTTGGCAAAAACGCCAACTACTACCACTACAACCAGCCAACCAGCCATTGGGCCAGGCAGTTACTTTCTTCATGCAAATCGGATTCATTAAATTATCACCTACTTAAACCATCTGTTTCTAAATATGCAATTATCGATGTCCCAAATTATCTATGCCAGCTCAGAGTGCTTATAAACAAAGTATCTGTGGGTGGATTTTTTTTTTTGTTAGTAAGACTAACACATTCCTGAACTTCGAAAAACTGGATCCAGACATGCAATAAACTCTTAGCACTAGTGTGCTTCTTCAGCAAAGACTGCAATTCCCTATACTAAAATAGGGCAGAACTAAACAAAAAAACCTCCCAGCTCTTCAAGTGCTTTAGTAAGCTGGGTTGAGACCTGTTGATACTGCAATATCACCTGGCCCCTTGTATGAGATGGATGAAGTCTAACAGCAGCTGGGGAAGGCACATCCCGGTAGTCCACAAACAAATCCCGACTCCTGGTTCGAAGCAGCACACTCCCTCGCTGCCTCTCGCCTGCCCACCACATTACTTCTCTGTGTTTCTGACTAAAAGCACCCCAGGCCCGCTGGGGTCTCCTGTGGGACAGCCCGACCTCCCAGCCAAACCTCTGGCATGCAGGGAAGCACCGAGCTTACTTTTTCCTCCTGGTATACGGTGTCTATGAGGTTGACGGAGTGGAAGATGCCCTGGTGCTCCTCAGACACGCACTGCCCGCAGCCCGCCTGCCGGCACATCCGGCAGTAGAGCTGCACCAGCCGGTCCGGATGCTTCTGGCAGGTTCCCCCGAGCGCCAGCGGGGAAAGCAGGCCGCGACCCTGCCCCTGCTCTGCCTCCGCCGCCTTGGCAGCCCCTGCCGTGCTAGACCGGTAGAGCTTAACCACCTCCGCCAGGGTGGTGTTGACGGGCAGCGCAGCCGCTCCGCCGCGGGGCAGCGGGCACAGCTTCCTGCACAGCGGGCATGACACCCGGGCGCTGGCCGCGCCGCCACCAGCGCCCGGCCCCAGCCTCCCCCAGGAGAGGCGGCCCTGCCCCTGGCCCCGCTGCTGCTGCAGGCGGGCGGTCTCGGCCGAGGCCAGGCACTTCAGCACGCAGTCCCGGCAGAAGTTGTGCGAGCAGAGGGGCAGTGTCACCGGCTCCTCAAAGAGGGACAGGCACACGGCGCACGTCAGGCTGGCCTCCATCTGCGACAAGCAGGCAGGCGGCCGAGACCTCCGCTCCTGCTGTCCCGGGCCCGGCTCACAGGGGGGCCGGCTGGACGCCCCCGGGGTCGCCGGGCCCGGCTCGCAGGCGGACTGTCTGGGGGCGCCCGACTCGTCCCGCTGCTCCGCTGCCTCCAGCTCGGCGGCAGGGATCCCAGCCGCTGAGGGGCTCCGGGCCGCGGCGAGGGAGCCGAAAAGCCCAACAGCTGCGAACTCCAACCGGCGCTGCCAACCGCCAACTTCCCAGGAAGTGGAACCCGGCAATAGGAGGAGGGGCAGGAAGAGAAGCGGTACCGATTGGGCAAGACGCGAGATTGACACCGCCACTTTCCAGTCAGAGCAGACGCGGGGGACGTGAGGCGGTGCCATGGGGGCGGGGCGTGGCGTGTGTGACCGGTGGCCCGGCAGTGTTGCCCCGGCAGCACCGCCCCAGCAGCGTGGGGCGGGGCGGAGGGTGCTATGCCCCGCCCCCTGCCCGGCGTGCGCGCGGCTGCGCCCGGGGCCGACTGCCGGGCCCTAGCGCCGGGGCCGCCATTTTGTGACGGGCTCTCGGTGAAGTTTGCGCGCTGCGGGTTGCCGGCGACCCTCGGGTGTCAGCTACTTTTAACTACAGTTGCAAAATCAATATAACTTCGGACTTTGTTAACGCTGAGAAATTGTGATAGTGCTTATCTCATTCTCATTTGTGTTCGTAGTTTATTTTTCCTCCCAGAGCCATTCCTTCCAAAGTTCTGGCTTAATAATTACATTATCCACCTGAAATGCTTTGAAATGTGTCAAACCCGAGGGACTCAACTGAAATTTTAAGTTTGTTGTAAATCAATAGATTTGTAACATAAAGTCAGTATTTGCAAAATGAAGGTACGCTGAAAAGTGTTACTTTCGCAAACTGAGAGAAGGGACAGGTGCAAAGAGCATAAAGGTGTGGTATATTCGATTATGATTCGTGTTAAAAGAAATGGAGAAGAGCTGCTCTCATGCGGTTGTGCTGGAGAAAACTACAGCAGCCATGGCCCAGAAATCTCCCTTCT
Source organism: Syrrhaptes paradoxus (assembly GCA_013400615.1). Taxonomy (NCBI): domain Eukaryota; kingdom Metazoa; phylum Chordata; class Aves; order Pterocliformes; family Pteroclidae; genus Syrrhaptes; species Syrrhaptes paradoxus. The sequence goes on from VZTO01001381.1 coordinate 76,818, forward strand.
CAAGGATCCTTCTTGCAGTTTAGGAATGAAAGAAATGGGACAGTAACGGGATTGTGTGAAAGAATTCATCCTCAAGACAGAAAGGGCATTTGACTTGGTTGTA
>VZTO01001381.1:82955-95294 GCA_013400615.1 Syrrhaptes paradoxus
CTGCACAGCAGGGGGAGATACAAGCCATAGAAAATAAAGGTTTTCAATTAAAAAAAATGGCAGTCACCAGACAGATACTGTTTTAAGAAATCTTAAGTATTTAACCTTTTTTCTATTACTGTTACATTCTAACTGTTGCTTAGGCAATACTGCTTTGAAACTTTTTTAGGTACCAACAGTTTTAAAATATGGAATCACACCTTAAAGATTGAATGGGATGATTTGTAAGTAATTTTTAAAGAATAATCAAGCAAACAAAAAACCAGGGAAGCTACTTCTCATGATATGTAAGGAAGGAAGACTACTTACGTGAATTGCATTATGAAGCCTGTAAGCAAAGTAGGAAGGTTTGTCACGGACACAGAGAACTAAGAGAGAAGAGTCATAACAGGTAAACATAAGATTATTATAAAATAATTTCTGTTCACGTTGGGCTCTTTGAAATATAAATCTGGGTAGTGCTGTCCATGACTCAGCTTAAAATTAAGCTACCAGTTTTCACAAATGTAACTATATTTATAATTTTAAAAGTCTGGTACTAATTTTGGATGGGTACTAATTGCTGTTGCATTGAAGGACTTATTACACATCAGTGAATATGCTCACATAACATTTTTGTAGAAATATTATTATCCTTATTCTATAAATAGAAGACAAAGGCACATAAAGCTTGGAACTTGTTTGTATAACACTGAAATACTGAAAACTTTGCCAGTTGTTTAGTATGTGTAGAGTCAGCTGGTAATGCAGTTGTCACTGATTGCACAAAATTTGTTATCAAATAAAGAACAGATACTACTTTTGCTCAGTCAGACTCTAGTGGTGCATATATAAATTTTTAGATTTACACAGATGTGGAAAAGTAGTTCAAATATTGTTTTTTAATTATGTCTGCAAATTTGATCACACAATATAGGAGAGTAAAGTGGATAAGAATGTCAGAGAGATAGTATTCTTGATGCATCAGAGATACCATACTAGACATTTATTAAGAGATTAAAAGATTACTGCTAGTATAAAGTAATATTTTTACATTACCTATTGCAACCAGTAACTCTTGAAAGTATCCATCATAACATTCGTTAATGGCATCTATTATGTCTTGCCCAGCAATATTTTGGAACTCCTGGAAAACTTGGGGGAAAAAAAAGAAATCTTCTAGTTCATTAATAAATATTAACTTGCCTTTTTATTTTCCCTGCTTCCTCCCAGTACTATAGCTTTTAAGTTTATTTTTTTTCCCTATTTATTCTCAATGTTTCATTATGTTTATATCCCCCAGGTAAGGCAATCTAAACGAGTAGCCTGAAAACTGGCTTCGAGGACATTCTCTCTCTGGGTTCTCCAGTATACAGTAAAAATAAATGCACTTTAAAGCCTCTGTTGCGGTGGAAGCTTTAATAAATTCTCTATCTAGCAACCTCTGTTTATGAAACTTGGAAGAATGTCATGTCATTAAGACATGAAGCAGAGCTCTCAAATCTCTGTTGCAGAAAGAGAGTAGAGCATAAGCAGGTATGTTACATTATGATAATCCTATCATCACCAGCCTTACAGAAGTCATGATAAAAGAATTTGTTGATCCATGACAGCAAAGTAGTTCTAAGCTACTGTCAGAAGTTGTTGTAAGAAATACAGCTGGCTGCACAGTGATAAACTTGTCACCAAACAGCCTGTTTTTCCACTGCAGAGCAAAAGACTTCTCAAACTTGTCACCAAACAGATACATCAGGTTTATTTTCTACAGTGGAAGAGCTGGATTATCTCACATAATTTTCTTGCAATCTGTAATTATGTCTGATTATCTGTGTTAAATAAAAAAGTAATTCTACATTTCTGTGTGTATGTTCATTACGAGAGGTTGAATGTGGACCCTGAAGTGCTCCCATCAAAAACTTCTTTGAAAATTTGAGGGAAAAGCTTCAACCCAGCAATGTGTGGTCACTTACAAACATTTGCTGAAAATACTCCAACTGCTTCTCCCAAGGTGTTTCCACTCATAGCAAGGTAACACTGAAGAAAATAGGTAAGAAGAATGTGCCTTATCCTGTTGTGTGTAAACTCGGTGCAGCCATAGCCTATGCCTTTGGTCCTGCATTCTCCTGGCTGTTGTTAGGCATCCCACTGTTCATCTGTTCTATCTACAGCTGTCTGTAGTCACCAGGCAGAGTACATTAACATTGGTGGGAGTCTGAAAGCTGCAACAGTTCTCACTTAGGTTTTGGACTAATACCCTGCTACACACTGAGCTTCTTGTATGGAAACCATGGTTTTATTAGCAGTCAGATTTTTCCTTTCCACTCTGTGTTCAGACAGCTGAACCACTGAATTACCCATCCACAACTGCTGGTAACTCCGGTTGCAGAGAATCATTTGCAGCATGTTTTTGTGTTCGCCTGTTTTCTGCTGACATGCTTCCCATAGAATCTAATATACCAGAAAAAGGAAAAAAAATGCAAAACATTTTAAGTAAGTCCTAAATCTCTTTTCAGCGTTTGTATCTGTTTTTTTTTTTTTTTTTTTTTTTTTTTTTTTTTTTTTTTTNAGCTCACAGCTGACTATATTTACCATTGCATCCTGTGCAGCTGTAGAAGGATCTGCATATCCTTCCATCCTTGTTCCCTGGGGAAAAAAAACAAAACAACATTTTCTTCAAAAGTTAACACCTAAGAGACTATAGGAATATGAAATTGTCTCTGTATAAATCTACATTTAATTTCTTGAGGTAACACCTAGGGGCTTTTAGGTTGGATCAGTGTATTCAGTGACTGAATTTGCAGCTGTAGAAAATATCGTCAAGTTGTCATGTTATCTCTTCATTTCTTCTAAGTATAGGAACTCTGGAATTTTAAATAAGCTTTTACCTTATCACTACCATCCCACTACCATTTTCAGTACTATGGATGTTACATTGCTTACTATAATAGTTACATGAGGGGAAATCAAGGATAAGAGCAACATTTGCCATTCACTGATTATTTCTTATCAATATGCATATTACCAGAAGAATCTTTTCTCAATTTTCTTCTCCCTGCACAAACCGCAAGAAAGTCAAATAACAGAGATTTTACTTGCTTATAGTCATTGTCTAAAATTAAGATTCAAGATTAGGAAATTGTTTGACAACTTTGATACATAAACTACAGAAGAATACTTTGAGTTTTCACATATATTTAATAGCTCTTCAGTGATACAAATCAAGCTGATATACTTTAGTAAACATGCTATGATCTGAATTAAATGGGTGTTAGAAAAAGAGAAAAGCACACAACTTTTGGAATTGCTTTTTAACCATAATCATCTTGTAAGGATACAAATCAGCCCTGGTTGCAGAACTCTTAACAATCTCAAGCTGCGTGTAATCACTGCCTTAATGACACATGTTTGAAGCAATTTACTTTAGTTTAAAATTTACAGTCATTTTACCCTATATGTGAAAGGGAAGATTAAAATTATGTATTGTCTGTCAACTCATAGAATAGCTGATTTGTAGTTCTTTCCTGTTAAAAAAAATGTTAATTTATATTTTAATTAAATTGTAAGAATTTCACACAGTAAAGAGTGGAATTCCTAGTAACAAAATAAATTACTTGAAGGAAATTATGCTGGAGTGACTACATACAGTTACATACACAAGAAAACATAAGAAAAATGACAGACAAGCGCACAATAAAATAAGTTAAACAGTAATCTACACAAGTCAAAAGCCCGCTTTCCATGGTAACATTTAACAGTGACTGCTCTTGGCTTAGTTTTGCGGGAGAATCCCACAATATATATGATTATTTTTTAAATTGTAGAAAATGATCATATCTCGATTAATATTAAAAAAAGAAAATTAGAATAAAAAACTTCTGTTTGTCTCATGCTAGAATATTAGTTAGCCTGAATTTGTAGCTCAGTTAATTTAGGAAGGAGTAACTATTCCAGACCTATAACTTCTAATCTGCCTCAGTGTGGGCATGAAAACCATAAATACCACACTATAGCAATCTAATAGTTTGATCTCCATATGTGAAGCACATTGACTTCTATCTGCAGTCAGATGTGTGTGTCATGAGTCCCAATAGAAATCAAAGCAAAGGGTTTCTGAAAAAAAAACCATAAAAGGATGTACTGGAAATGTTGCTATAGAATAATCTTCTGTAATTCACATGGTACTAGAACTAGAAACTATTTTAATGAAATATCACTGGCTTTCAATACAAGACCATATCTGAACATGGATGATTCAACTAAAAATCTTTGGTGTAACTTAGTAAGGAATTTCCTGCAACTATTCTTTATCTTGAGAAAAATAGGAGCTACATCTTGTCAGCTAAGAGGTTGCTAAGTCTCTTTATGAATATCTGTGGTTAAAAAAAATAAGGACTAATAATTTAGTCTGAAATAATTTATTTTAAATTTGTTCTTCTGACAAGTAAATTGTGTCTCATGGTTTTAATAGAGGTGAGATGTGAGGTTGCTTAACCTATAGCTCATCATTTTTAAGCAAGGAAGAATTTTCATTATTATGGGGAAAAAAGATCCAACATTAGAAAGAGTGTTTTCTGTTTATAACTTCTACATTTGAAACATCTGCTTTTTATCTCTGTACCTCAGTGAAGCCTACTGCCATTTCAAATCTTACTAAGAAACATTTTTCTTCAGACACACATATATAAAAATGCAAAAACACCTTATGTATGCTGGCATCTCTTGGCAGTCCTTTTGTCAGTATTTGTTACTCTGGTTTACAAAAGCTTTTTAAGATAATGAGCACAGTGACTACAATGGGAAGGGGAATTAATGATTTGACAAGGATGACCAACTTTGTCACTTAAAACTACAAATTAGTAAAACTGCAAAAGCTGATGCGGGGTAGTGACAACTTGTTTGCCTGTATGCAAGCATACTGTGATTTAGCACATGTGGTAGCAGAAAGAACACAATGTTTGAACGAGAGAACTATTTCATACTTTCTTTCATAATGAAATATGGATGTATCTCCATTTTTACATAATGCCTAGGCTGAATAATGAACCATATATTCTAAAAACTGAGAAAACTGAGATTTAAAAATAAAAATCTCATTTGTACATGCAAGTAGACTCCTTCTGAGATGAGACAGGTATTGAGCAGAGGGTCAGCAGTTGAATATCCAGGGACTTAATAAAACAGTTGGTTGACCTTTGTCCCCATCTGGGAGCCAAAGTCAAAGTAGATGAAGGAATTCAAGTTCCCGTCCTCTTCTGCTCTTCACCCTCACTTGCTCAAAAGTATAGCCCTATGGAACTAGCTTTACCCACAGTCACCTTAAAATTTAAGACTTCTCAAATAATATCAAAAGTTATGAATTTTCAGAAATGTAAGTCATACTACTTGCTTTTACAGTACCTGAGCAAGGTTCATAAGCGTATCTCTGAAGTGACCTGAAGTCTCAGAATCAATATCTTGTTGAAGATCATTATTATATTCTAGGTTAAAGCAAAGATGAACATGCTCTGAATAGTATTAGTGAAGATTAGCAAACAAAGGATAAATAAATAGGGTGCCAATACATGTCCATTTTCTATGGTGATTATTCCACAGTAACCTGTGCAGGTTCTCCACAGACTTAGCCATGGGGCTGGATGATCTGCCTGGGCCCTGCTGGGGGGTTCTGCCCTGCTGGGGGACCTCAGCTGCTGCCCCAGTTTGCCTGTCCACCCACCCACCTACTGCTGCAGCTGCTGGGTGGCGGTGGGATCCTTGAAAATGTCCCATCAGGGCAGGTGAGTGGAGTGTCCAGCCTGAGTAAGCACTTTTTGAAGGAAAACAGTTTATGTACTTTTTTTGAATAAAGTGTGCAAAAGTTTCTGAAAATCCCTAAATGTGGCTGTCAAGAATTTCAAATGTCATAGGCAGCGATACATCTCAAAAATACTGTGACATATCTTCAACTTTAAACATTTTGTCTCAGACTTTTGTATGTAGTTATGGGAGAGGAAGGGGAAGGGAACCAGTTAGTATTGAGAAGTGATTTTGTAGTTCAGTTCTCTCATGAGTGCTAATAATATCCAGAGCACGTATAGTACAATTGCTACTGTGCACTTGTGAAAAACATTACGCATTAAGTAGGCTTCTTTCATCTGGAAGATCTCCATATTTGATCTTGAAGCTAATATGTCTATTAGACAGTTTTCTTCTGTATCTACTCCCTGTGTGGAAAGAAGTAAATATGAAAAGATGTTCTTAGTAAAAACCACAACTTTTAGAAGAAAGCAATGCTGTGCTTATCAGAAGTAAAACAAAAAAGAATAGCAGTCTCTGCTGGAGCAATGCGGAGTGTACTTTTGCATAGTCTACCTGTTTAAATAGAAAATTAGTTTAAATTACAGTAGAATGCTGTATTGTAAATATATTCCCACTTAATCTGAAGCTCAGCATGTACATTAACAGGTGGGTAATGAAGCGAGGCTGCTGTTGACAAAAACATGATGGGAAGAATGTTAAAGCTTTGGTAAGAATTTAGGATTTGCTGAAAGAAATGAGATTAAAAGATTAGGCATACATCCCTAGCAAGTGTTCAGACAATGTGAAGCAGATATGAGATATGAGCACAAGTATTATGTGGTCCTTCTCTCTATATATATATATATATTATTTATTTAGGAATGTTATGGTCTGTAATATCTACCATAGAACTTGTTATTTAAGGGAAGCATCATGGCCATGAATGCAAATCACTGTATTTTCCCAAGGGTTTTGAATTTATTTTATAAACTTGAATTGACATAAGATATACTGTATATGTTGCTTTTAATATACACATATATAGTGTTGGTGAGTATTCTGCATTTACAATAATGGGAGAACATGACATTGAGCCTGAGCCTGGAGACACATATGGCCTGTTTTTCACTTTGGCCAACTGAATCCAGATCAAGATGGAATACTGTAAGAAAGTTTAACTTTGAGACACATTTAGAAAAAAACCCCAAACCTTTGACAATCTTGTCAATTTTAATAAAAGTCATGCTTCTAGTGCTACCAATGGTATTTCACAATCACTTTAATGCCAACTGTAATTGAAAATGTATCGGTAGTCGAAAAAAATGCATTGGTTTATGTGTCTGAAGGACAAGAAAAACCAGTGGGTTTTTTGAGGGGATTCTCAAAATATGTAAGATAGCTCACTTTGCCTAGAGTCGTATAGTCTGTGTCTTCCTTGTGAGAGTGGACAGTAGCAAATAGTTATGGAAAGAAAAGGAAAAGAGTGTTGAGCTTTGATATGCCTTCCTATCTTCAGGGAACTGGAAATATAGGAATTCCTGAGAAGGAATTTGCCAAGGATTATTATTTTCAATAGCCAACTGCAGACATGTTTTCTAAGAATTTGTTGAAATCCTTTATGAACTGATTTGTGCTTTTGGCCTCCATATTGCCCTTTGGGAATGAATTTCACCATTTAATTACATGACCTTTGAAAAAGTATTTTTGTTTGTTTCAAGACTTCTGTTGTTTAAGGAGCACAGGCTGAGATCCTGGTAAGAATAGGTATTATTTTCTTCAAAATGTGCAATTAGTTTGAGTGGAGTGATCATTGCTTTTCATAGGGCAGTTTGTAAGTGTTTATATAAAGACATGTTCTGCTAAAGAAGCATTAGTCTTTTCAGAAGTGGAGGCTTAGTGCATGGCACTGGCTGTTCAAATGAATTTTGTTCACAAGGTACATAAGTACTTGTAGGATCAGGGCCTTACATTTCCCTGTGTAAATATTTCTTCATTTAGTGAGTTTACCATGTTTGTTATATCAGTTGTATTTGTTATGTGACTAGGATAGTCACATGGTTTTAGCATACCAATAAATAAACAAACTTCATATAGCACTCTATTTCTGATGACCTAGAGTACTACATAGTAGTACACTATTCCAGTGTGCTAACTTCCAGCAGTTTATCAACCATTTAAATGTCAAAAAAATCAATTTAACATATGTTCAGTACTGTAACTAGTGACTGTGACTCTAAGCAATTCTGAATTAGACAAGTACCTTCAAGGCATGCCAGAGCTCATGGGCATCATAGGAGGCAGGTGGATACATCAAGCCAACCATGACTTCTTTGAAGTGATGAGAGAGATTCTCTTTTAAGTCCGTCATCAGATCCTTGAAAAGAAAAACAAAATGCATAGACAGGATTATTTCTGTAGTCACAGTTTATGAAGACAGCTTAAAAAAATGTATTAGTGGTTTTCCCTGTAAATGAATAAAGGTAAACTGTTGAAGATTAAATCTGGCTAAAATTAAGTGAGAAAAATATTATTTTTAAATAGTATTTGCTTCTGATAGTATGGGTGAGATGACAGTAGACACACAAGTGAGTAGACCATATAGGATTGTTGATTTTTGGTTCATTAGAATACAGAAGAAAATTCAGCGGTTTAAGTGCAACTACTACTTAAAGGCTTGGAAACCTGAATACCATGGCAGATCATCTGCCGCTGCCTTTGGCATATACCTTGTGAGAATCTGGGAGCTGAGCACCTTTGGAAGTCAAATCCCATAGAACACAGGTGATTTCTTCTGCTTTTTATCAGTGTTATTCACTCTATTAAAAATGGATTAAAAATCATCCATATTGTTCCTAGTACATTAAAATATCTGCTTTAGATTACTGGAAGGTTATGTGCTTCAATTTAGGTATATATTATGTTCAAACTGAATTCACTACTTCTGACAGATGCTGGATTAACAAAAAGGAACCCCACTTTTTCCTCACATGTGTACTGGATTGCCAGGTAGCTCATTAAGGGCTGAGACTTTCTTCCCCATGCTCCCCTTTCCCAGTAGCATCCTTTGGAACACTGTGAATGCCAAAAGCTTGTTAATTATACTAATGACTAAGAGGATACTTGTGCACTCATTTTTTAATGTTTTCATTTCTGTATAGCACTGGGCAGCTGTCAGATATGTTCTGACCTCAGTCTGAATTTAAAGGACTACCAGAAATTATTGCCATGGTACAAACTGTTCTTTTTTCTGTGATGCATCTTTCTGGGGCCTGTACTTTGATTTTGATACCTATCTTAATATAATTAAATTAGTAGTTAGAGTAGCAATGAAGGAGAATACATACACATTAAAAATTAAATTTATGAGGAAGAAACATACACAGTCTTCAGTGAATGCACATTCGATGCATTTGACAACCACTAAATCACACATGGAATAGAAATTAATTCATTAAGACATTTTCACTTCTGACAATATGCCTGTGGGAAAATGGATTAGTAATACAAATGGATACTAATTTAAAATTACTCCTGCAATCAGAACTAAAGGAAGTGGAGTACTGAAAAATAAGAAAAGACAACTGTAAGATGTCATTATTAACATCTCCTTGTCTCTGCCGTAAGAAATCCTTGAAGGCTAATTGTAAGAAGGAATCTTAAAGCTTGTCTGTATGTCTGAATCATCTTCTTTTTTTATATATTCTCCTTCCAATGTGTCACACTTTACATTTGTCAAATGAATGGGCATAGTGGCTGCCATGTTGAACACACTGAATTGAAATTAAGAGGGTGGGGGACTGGACTGACAGGTTTACCATAGATTAACCTGGGAAGGCTAAAACTGTTATTGCCTAGCCGTCTGTCTTCTCTGTCCTGCAGAATTTACGACTCATAAACTGGGACTCCTGAATGTCACTTTTGCCCAATGCAGTATATCCATTAATACAGATTACAGCCAGTGAAATGCTGTCACTGCTGTGTGCTAAAGTACCTTCTGAAGTGTAAACTGCAGCAATTCAGGGCAAGACACATCCCATCCTGTCTGGCATTTCCTCCCCAGATAGCAAACTTTTGAGGGATAAATCAAATAAACTGCATGGAGCACTAACCAGATTAGCTATTTCAGTATATCCGCTATCACAGGTGAGACTAAAAAAATCAGCATTCCTGTTACTCTCTGAAGTAGAATAGAACTAATTTCTACTGATTCCCATTTCCACATGACAAAAGGTAGAACTAGTTGGGGTTTTTTTGAAAGTGTATCAAGAGTATCTTGATATTGAGCTATCAGGTATACCCAGTGCTTAACAGATGCTTTAAAATTGTGCATGTATATGCAGGATTGGGTCCATGAGTTTCAGAATTTTCTGTAGCCTGTTACTGGAATACAAAAATATTTTGCTTTCCTTTCCCTTCTGTTGTTGTTCGTAGTTTTAGGGACTGAAATTCTTAAAAATGACACCTGATGCTTTATTTGGCTTTTTTAGTTCTAGATCTTTAGGTCTGTGGCCACTGGCTTCACAGTGCTTCAAGTTGACAGAGGCTGACAGAGGTATAAATCTAAAGGCCGTGTTGTTTTATAGGCATTTATTTATTTGTTTATATTTTTCTTCTGGATTTGAAAAGAAAATCCAAATAGATCAGTGGTGAGCAAGTCAATAACTGTTCTCTTTTAGTACTAAATATGGCAAATCACAACTCCATTCCTGAAAGACAGTTGGCAATTCTTTATTGAGATACCATTAGTGATAGCTCTAGGTCATCTTCATGTATCAAAAGGCAGAAATTAAAGATAGAAAATTTTGTGGTGCTTTTAAACATTTTTCCTTGTTAAAATGATGGGTTAATTTGGAACACTCTAGAGGAAAGGTTAAAAGAAACCAGCCAGCTGCTGTGGCTGGAGGAGAGAAGGAGCACCCTTCAGTGATTAGGGAGATAAATGAAGACTTGAAAAGAGTGGGCTTAGGTGCTTTACTGTCACAGAGAGGTCTGTGTCGCTTCATATACTTTAGTTTTCTATAAGTTCAGTGAGGAATATTGTGTGGATAAACACTGAACATATGTGGTTGGCATGTGTAATGGTAATGGAAACCTAATAAATACCTCATAATAGAAAAACACTTTAAATCATTCAGATCCACTGATTTCAGTCATTGTCACAGTCTTTGGAAGGTAAGGATACCTGTGATTCAGTTATTGTTCTTTTATGGTCTATTTAAAACATACTAATCCATTCAAGACTTCATCTAAAATACCACACATATTGTGCATTTGAATTTTTATAACAGTCCAAATAAAGCCAATGATCTCCTATAGATGGGGAACAACACAAAACCCACTACATTTATTATATCCAGCTCTTTTCCCCCAATTCTAGGAGAGTAAGGGGATGTCTCAGCATATTTAGAGGTCAACAGTTGTGAGGTGTTTTGGTATACAGGTGGCACAAAGGCTGTCTCTGGAAAAATGCACGGCTATCCAAAGAGGAAATACACTGTTCTACTGGTTAGCAGACTGGTGGTGTAACAGGCTACCGCATCAGCAGTCAATGTGGAATTTTTGAATGAAGCATTTCTAGTTAACTCTAATTAAGGCTGATGCCTGTGTGATAGGATTCCTGCAAACTCACTTTCCTCATTCACTGCCTGATTTAATGGCAAGCATACACTGACCTTCAAGTCATTTCCCAGTGAGACATTACTTTTTCAACCTTCAGGAAAAGAAGAAAACTGGATTTTGTTTAAAATGCTTGGGGAGCTTCTACTAGGGTTAGGGCACATCTGATGGATTTAATCACAGCATTTTTCTTTAGCTTTCCAATAGTATCTAGTTTCATATAGCACTTTACATCACTAGATTTCACAGGGATTTTACAAAAGGTGATGCCATTATTTTCACCCTTATACAGCTGGGGTAACTGAGGAAAATGCAAACACTGCAACTTTCCCAAGGTCATTTGGTTAATAATAGTAGATCTGGAAATAGAATGACAATCTATCTCTGTGCACATTTAAGAACTTGTGTAACAAAACCTGTCTTGTTATATACAGTAAATATGGATAAAATGCATTTGAAAAAAAAAGGCAACTTTTTATGTCTTAAAATTTTTCTAAATTTAACATTAAGCAGCTCAGATGGGTATTGTGCTCAGTACATGGATGTTTTACATGGGATGAGGTCTGAGAATGTCAGTGCTTGAGACAAGAACATTAATCAGTACCTAAGATACAACTTAATTGTACCAACTGTTATTGTTGGCACAGTGGGTTTTTTTGGTTTTTCCACCCAAATACAATACTAATTTATTATGTATTCCAAAATCTTGAAAAAAGTAATGCAGAAGCCTCCAAAAGCACATAGAGGAAGAAATCTCCATCATCTTTGGCAAGTCGTGGGAAACAGGGGAGGTGCCTGAGGACTGGAGGAAAGCGAATGTCACACCAGTCTTCAAAAAGGGCAAGAAGGAGGACCCGGGTAACTATAGACCGGTCAGCCTCACCTCCATCCCTGGAAAGGTGATGGAACAACTTATTCTCGATGTTCTCTCTAGGCATATCAGGGATAAGAAGGTCATTAGAGGCAGTC